>JAAALK010001869.1:52074-79229 GCA_019279435.1 Zizania palustris
CATAGGAGGTTAGGTCACTTGAGTTTTGATCTGCTAGTCAGGTTAAGCTCTATGGACCCTCATCCGAGGATTGCACAAGCTTAAAATGGAGAAGGATCTAGTGTGTCCATCCCTGTCGTCATGGGAAATTGTTGCCGTTTCTCACTCACCTGTGACTCAGGTGATGACTTCGTATCCGGGTGAGCTTTTACATTTGGACACTGTAGGTCCTGCTCGGGTACGCTCAGTTGGTGGAAGTGGTATGCACTTGTGATTGTTGACGACTTTTCTCGATTCTCATGGGTGTTCTTTTTGGAGTCTAAGGATGAAACGTTTCAGTTTTGTTCATGACCTGATTTTGAAGCTGAAGAATGAGAACAATGGTCGGATGCGAGCAATTCGCTCCGACAACGGCTCTGAGTTCAAGAACTCTCAGTTCATCAGCTTCTGTAGTGATCAAGGTCTGGACCATCAGTTTTCTTCTCCTTACCACTCCCCCACAGAACGGCGTTATGGAACGAAAGAACCGCACGCTAGTCGAGATGGCCAGGACGATGCTTGATGAGCACAGGACTCCTAGGCATTTTTGGGCTGAAGCCATGAACACGGCTTGCTATCTGGCCAACCGCATCTTTCTTAGAGCTTACCTTGGTAAGACATCATATGAACTGCGGTTTGGCAGACAGCCCAAGGTGAGCCACTTGCGAGCGTTTGGCTGCAAGTGCTTTGTGCTCAAGAAGGGAGGGCATTTGGACAAGTTTGAGTCTCGTTGCTGGGATGGTGTTTTTCTTGGTATGCTTTGCATTCACGAGGTTTTCGTGTTTGGAACCTTGAATCCCAGTTGCTTGTCGAGACTTGTGAGGTTTCATTTGATGAGTCCTTGCCTTCTTTGACTCCTTCTTTTGAGCCGTCTGATGGTGAGCTCGTGGAGTCCATCTTCGAGGAAGATGATGACACTCCAGCCGCTAATGAGGGTGGGCCTTCTGCATCCCCCGCAGAGCCCACACCTTCTGAGACTTCGACTGAGGATGAGGGCGGACCTCTGATCACTTCTTCCACTACGATCGAGCCCCCTCAGTCGAGTCCAGAGGTGCCAGCTGCTGATTCTGGTGAGGTGACTTCAGATCACCAGGGAACCCGAGCAGTTCAGCATGGCCATCCCTCAGAGCTCATCATAGGTGATCTGACTGAGAGAACTTTGCGTTCTTCTGCCTCTCTTGCTGTGTTTGCTGAATCTGCATTTTGTTGCATCTTTTGAGCCCAGAGATGTTTCTCATGCTCTTTCTGATTCTAATTGGATTAATGCTATGCAAGAAGAGCTTGAGAACTTTGTTCGCAATCGGGTGTGGACACTAGTTGAGCCGCCTCCAGGATGCAACCCCATAGGCACCAAGTGGGTATTCAAAAACAAACAAGGTGAAGATGGGGTTGTGGTGCGCAACAAAGCTCGACTAGTTGCCCAGGGTTATTGCCAGAAGGAAGGTATTGACTTTGAAGAAACCTTCGCTCCTGTTGCCCGTCTTGAGTCCATTCGTATTCTCTTAGCTTTTGCCGCTTCGAAGGGTTTTATGCTTTTTCAAATGGACGTTAAGAGTGCCTTTCTGAACGGGTTCATAGAGGAGGAAGTTTATGTTAGGCAGCCCCCCGGTTTTGAGAACCCTAAGTTTCCTCGACATGTTTTTAAGTTGCACAAAGCTTTATACGGGTTGAAGCAAGCCCCCAGGGCTTGGTATGACCGGTTAAAGCAATTTTGTTGGGGAAGGGCTTTGTGATGGGTTCTATGGACAAAACTCTCTTTTTGCTCAGAGTTGCTTCAGACTTCCTAGTTGCTCAGATTTATGTGGACGATATTATTTTTGGCGGTACTACTGATTCTCTTGTGTCCAAGTTCTCTGAGCAGATGCACAGTGAGTTTGAGATGAGCCTCATGGGTGAGCTCAAGTACTTCTTAGGGCTCCAGATCAAGCAGACCAAGGACGACACCTTCATCCACCAAGGTAAGTACACTCGCGACATGCTTAAGAAATTTGACTTTGGTGGTGAGTTGAAGCCGCATATGACCCCGATGGGCACTTCTGGGGGTCTGGACAAGGACGAGGGCGGCGTCAAGGTCAATGAGAGAGAGTTTCGCGGGATGATCGGTTCGCTGCTGTACTTGACGGCGACGAGGCCAGATATACAGTTCACCGTGGGACTGTGCGCGCGCTTCCAGTCTTCACCACGCGCGTCTCATCGGCAAGCTGTCAAGCGTATCTTCAGGTATCTTACCTATGCGTCTGATCTTGGTCTTTACTATTTAGCATCATCATCTCTTGATTTATCTGGCTTTTCGGACGCTGACTTTGGTGGGTGCCGGTTGGATCGCAAGTCGACTTCCGGTACTTGCCAATTTCTTCATTCTTCTCTTGTCTCTTGGTCTTCTCGAAAGCAATCTGGAGTTGCTCTTTCGACCACAGAGGCTGAGTACGTAGCTGCTGCTAGCTGCTGCTCACAGTTGGTTTGGATGATTTCCACTCTACGAGATTTTGGGTTGTTCTTTCCTACCAGAGTTCCATTGTTTTGCGACAACACCAGTGCTATTAGTGTAGGGAAAAACCCGTGTCTCCATTCAAAAACCAAACATATTGATGTGCGCTTTCACTTCTTGCGGGATCAATACGAGAAAGGTGTCATTGACCTTGTTCATGTTGATACCCATCATCAGTTGGCTGATATTTTCACCAAACTCCTAGATCAGTCTGTAACACCCCAGAAATTAAAAAGGATTAAAATAAAAGAAAATATTATACAAATCATTTCTGGATTTATTATTAAAGGAAAAATCACAAAAGAACTCAAATAAAGCCAAACAGAGAGAAATACTCAAAATCTGGACTTGAAAATTTTATGAGATGAACTAGAGACCAAAATATAATTTTAGGAATTTTTACAAATTTTTATCAACAGTGATTCAACCCTTAATCAAATATTTGATTTTCTGGAATTAAATTTAATCAGAAAACAATTTTCAATCTTATTGGGCCGAAACCCTGAAACTCCCTCCAAAGGCCTTTTTGGCCCAGCCCATCACTGCTCTCTCTCTGGCGAGTGGGTCCCGCCTGTCGGCGCCGCTCCCCTCTCTCCTCCCGCCCGCGCCCCGCCTCGGCCCCACTAGTCATCCACCTCGTGCTCGCCTTCGCTCTCTGACATACGTGGCCCGCCTGTCGGCGCCATTTGTCTTGCACTCGCTCACTGACAGGTGGAGCCCACCTGTCAGGATCGTCTTCTTCCCGGGAAAGGGATCCCCCTTTCCTTTTTCCGGCGATCCCCTTCGGATCCCTTGCCGCCGGCCGCCCAAATCCACCCGATCGCCTCTGGACTCCCTTCCTTGGATGACCATGATCCCCTTCCACCAAAAGACGACGCGGTTTCGCACTTTAGGAAGCTTGGCCGAGGGAATGGAACCCTCGCAGGAATTGGAAGGAGCCCTCTCGGTTTCTTCGATTCCCTTCCATTCCGACCGCCGGTGACCCCTATTTATACCCCTGTGGTCGCCGCCCTCATCCCACACCACCTAGAGCCCTAGCCGAAGCCCTCCAGAGCGCCGTTGCCACCTCTTCGAGCTCTTCCACCGCTCTGCCTCCGGCGAGCAATCGCCGTCGCCTCGGACCCCCGCCGCCCTAGCTACCGCCACCGTCAGGTTCGTCGTCGACCACCCCACCTCGTCCACCCTCCGTTGGCCGTGGACACCGCCGGACCGCCGTCGCCGTCGAGCACCCGTACGCCCTCCGTCGTCTACGCTCGCCGCCGGTCATCTCCAGGCCCCCATCGTCGCCGCCGAAGGTATGGCCGAGACCGTCTCGACCTCCTGGTTCCATTTTTGGCCCTAGCTAGGTCCCTAGGCCCTCGCCGTCGCCACCGTGGCCGCACCCGAGCCCGCCATCGCCGGAGACGAAGGGGGTACGTGTAACACCCCAAATTTTCAAAACAATAAAAATAATATTAAATTCAATTTCTTGGAATATATATTTCTGAAAATACTTTAAATACGTCTTTATACCAAATTGAACTACAGCATAGAGTAGATGGCCAAACTAGGAGGTGAAAATTTTTGTATATGATCCTAAAGCCAAGAAATATTTTTGAGAATTTTTATGAATTTTTGTCCACTTTGGAAATGCCCCAAATGATTTAATCTATTTTCTACAATTGTTTTTAATCAGAAAATAATTTCAAACAGTAATGGGCTCCCTCCCCTCCCTTCTCTCCCTCCTGGCCGGCCCAGCCCGTTACCTCACGCGCCTCTGGCTAACAGCCCGACCCCACCTGTCGGCGCCGAACGTTTTCCCTCGCGCGCGCGCCCGACACCTCAGCCCCACCCGTCAGTCGCCACCCTCGCCCTCTCGCGCCCACTGACGAGTGGCCCCCGCCTGTCAGGACCTTCGTCCTCGCGAGATCCGCCCCCGGATCCCCCCCCTCGCCGGCCGAAACCCTAGCCCTCCTCGGATTCGCTCTCGCCGGCCCCCTCACCCTAATTACTCGACGGCATTGAATTCCCCGCGTTCCCCCGACCGTTTCCCCCCGTTAACCCTCGCCATTAAACCACGAGATCAGCGCTCGCGTGCATGGCCGAGGCTCATCGGCGCCATTGAAGACCTCCCCTCCCCTTTCCTTGTATCCGTCGCCCGTTATCCCTCGCCGACGACCCTACATAAACCCCTCACCCCTGTCGCGCTCGGTTCACACGTCCAATTGAACTCAGACCAAACAGAGCGCCCCCATTCGGTCTTTAGCGCAACACCGCCGCCCGACCTCCAGCCGTCGATCGCCGTCGCCGGAGTCCCCCTCCGCCCTCGCCGGCCGCACCGCTGCAACCGCAAGGACCTCCCCAACGCCGGCCACCACTCCGTCGACGACGAACCTCGCCGGATCGCCGTCGCCGCCAAGGACCCGAACGCCTCCACCGCCTCCGCTCGTCGCCGGCCTCACCCCGTCGACCTTTTCTCACCGCCGAGGTACCCCCATGATCCCCATGCCACCCTCGTTCCGTTTTAGGCCTTAGACTCGATCGCCGTCGCTCGCCGTCGTCGGAGAAGACGACCGGCACGGGTCGAGTACCCGTGCCGTGTCGGATTCACGCACGACCGTGCGATCTGGATCTGACTGTGACGATTAATCCCCGCGTGCGGTTTAATCTGATCCGTTAGATCTCGGCGAAGGGGTACGTTTTAATCTCGTGCGTCCCTTAGTTTTAAAACCCCGCATCGCATCTGAGCCGTCCATCGCGTACCGATTCAAACGTTTTAATCCTGGCCGTCCATCGTAACTTACGCGTCCCGCCTCGTCCTCACGCGTCGGATCTGGATCCGACGGTCTAGATCGACCCGGCGCACGCGCACAGTGCGCGGGTTCACCGCGAGCCTGGCTCACCGTGGACCCGAGAGGGTTTAAAATTTAAAATAAATTCCAGAAAAGGTTTAAAACTTGTAAAATTCATATCTGGCGCATTTGAACTCTAAAAATTGCCATTCCAATTTTAGAAAATTCATAATATTATTCTCTACATGTTTATACAATAAAAACAGTAGGTTTACATTAGACATTTCATGTTTATTTAAATGAATGTTTAAATACCCTTAGGTTAAAAATGTAAAATTTAATTATTTAAATTCCAGTAAAATTTATATTTATTCATTTCTTGATGATATGAACAGATCACTAAGTTTTCTATGAAGCTTTCATTTTCAGAGAACTTAAAATGAGAATAACCCCTTTTAAAACCCCTTTCTAAAAAGGACTACTTTTTAAATTCCTTTAAAATTTATTTATAAAATAAACCACAGAATCTTAACCATTGAATTTATTTTATTTATAATCAAACCAACTTTAACTTACGTGCTTATAATGTAATGTTATATTGTTTGATTGAATGTTGAGCTCTTTTTATTTTACCTTACTATATCAACAAGACTACGATGTCACCGAGGAGCCGGAGTACTTCCCCGAAGTCCCTCCCTCTCCTTTTGCTGAACAAGGCAAGTCACCAAACCAATCTTTTAGCATATTGAACCCATGTTTGATTAAACTATCGCTAAAACACATAGGTTATATATATGCATTAGTCAAATGAACCCTTACATTATATTTATTTAGGATCCCCCGACCTTGATGTGCAACCCAAGCCATGCTATCTCGCCTAACCTCCTTGTCACCATATGATCAATAATATTAGCTAGTGTCCAATGTATTGACACGATCGCTATAGGATAAAAATGAGTCGTAGCAAAATGGTTCTATTATATGATCCCCGTTACTTCTCTTCCTTGGAAATTCTGTTGGTGATGAGTTATGGTTGTGAGTGTATGCATGGTGGGTTCCGGGTGCAAGCTAGGGCATTGGTCGGTAGCACCTGGGGCACTATAAGGACCGGTCTGAGGGATCCGTTGCAATACACTTTCGTACTAACCACAAGTCTAGTGGGTAAGTCCTAACTAAGGTATGGGTTGTTCCAAACCGAGGCCACCATTTGGAGATGTGTCAAGTTGCACCTGCGGGCGACTTGTACCAATTTGGCGCAAAAGGGGGTGCGACGTTAGCCGGGATGCGGCCCGGCACGCCGGCGAAACCTAGAGCGGGTGGTTATCGCTTGGAACATCTCATATTGAGGTTTTGGCACGAGTTCCCGTGAAATGGGTCATCTCGTTTGGGATGAGTGCGTGCCTTGTGGGTACAGTAGTACATCTCTGATCAGAGTCTTAAATATTTTCGAAAAGTCGAGCCCACGGTCAAGGGCGGGTTGCGTGACATCCCCCAGTTAGCTTACTTTGAGTATGAATGTGCATGATGGATTGACATGTAAGGACCGTTGAGCGAGGTGGGGCTGACTGTACCCCTCGAGTTAGTTGATGTTGATGATGCTCATGTTTACTTTCCGCATGATTAAAATATGATTACACTAAATGCAATAACTGCAACTGTGCTTTTCCACAATGTTAGCCATTATCCTTCCTTGTTTATTATCCTGCATTATTATTTGCATTTGCGGTGGCTTGTTGAGTACTTTTTGTACTCATACCCGTTGGACCCCACAGAGGATGCTTACTACGAAGACGGTCTGGAGTAGCGACCCAGTCGAGAAGAAAGATCCTGAAGGAGATGTTCGTCATGCCGCTTTTTAATTATTTTTATTACTGTTTTTGCTAAAACTTTGATGTATTAAATATGGTCTGCGTACCATGAATACTGTCGTATGTACGATTGTCGCATGATGAACCTCTTGTATTATTGTTTTTCTATGGAAATTCAATAATGTCTCGATTTGATAAATCGGGGCGCTACAGTACGTGCCCCCTTACGGCGTGCCGTGCCGGATCGAGCCATGACCGTCCGATCGCGATCGGAGGGCTAGGATTAAATCCCTCCAGGATTTAGTCTGGGCCCTCGGATCTGGTCAAAGCGGTATCGTGCGCTCTCGGCCGTCGATCACAACTTAAAGCGCTGGAGCGATCTGGTGCGTCCACGCGTACCCCTTCGATCCGTTTTAATCTGGATCGTCCATTTTCACTTAAAGGATCCCGCCTCGCATCTGACCGCCAGATCCAGATCCGACGGCTCTGGATCGGCCGGTCCACGCGCACAGTAGCACGGTCCACCGTGGGCCTGGCTCACCGTGGACCAGAGCCCATTTTCCAGTTTAAATAAAATTCAGAAAATAGTTTAAACTTCAAAAATGCATATCTTGCTCAATTTAACTCCAAATTTCACCATTCAAATTTTGTTAAATTCAGTAAATTATTCTCTACACATTAATACCATAAAAACAGTATGTTACTGTTACCCAAAATATTTTTAGCAAATAAAAGAATAAGTTATGAAAAGTCCTAAAAAGTTAAGTTTTACTGTTTTATACCAAACTTTAGAATATTGAAATATCACCTCACATAAAAACACCCACAAATGTGTATGTATAGCATTTGGTGAATTTTTGTCTGTTTATTGAATGTACTGTTTATTTTTTTTCCGTATCAAGAAGACTACGAGTTCGTCGAGGAGCAGGAGTTCTACCCCGAGGTTCCTCCATCCCCCTTTGCTGATCAAGGCAAGTCATCGACCATCTCTGTGGAAACAGTTGATCATAATTGAGCCCAGGTTTTAATAAATTATCGCTATAACCCATAGGTTAATATTGCATTAGTCCAATGATCAAGCCTTACACTTATATTTATTAGATCCCCGACCTTGTGTGCAAACCCAAGCCATGCTTATTGAGCCTTAACTCCTTGTCACTCTACTATAGAAATATTAGCTAGTGCCCAATGTACCGGCACAACTGCTATAGGTTAAAAAGAACGAGTCGTAGATAGCTGGATTCTGTATATGAATTTCCCTGTTATTCTCGTCTCTGGACTCTGTTGGAGTTGGCTAGGTTATAAGTATGGTGGGTTCCGGGTGCAAGCTCGGGCACTGGTTTGTCGCACCCGGGGCACTATAAGGACCGGTCTGCGGGATCTGTTGCAAAGCACTTCCGTACCAACCACAAGTCTAATGGGTAAGTCCTAACTGGAAGTATGGAATGCTCCGGCTCGATGCACCATAGAGGAGGGGGCAAGGGGCTAGCCTGCGGGCGACTTGTACCGACGAGGCTCAAGGGGGGGGTATGGTGGGGCTCCGATGCGTCGGGACACCATATGAAACCCATAAGAGGGTGCTATTGAGTCGGGGAGGACTATATGGAAGGTTTTGGCACGAGTTCCCGTGTGATGGGTCATCTCGTTACACTTCGGTGTAGGTGATGAGTGCGTGCCTTGTGGGTACAGTGGTACATCTCTGATCAGAGTAATTAAATCTTTTCGAAAAGCCGAGCCCACGGTCAAGGGCGGGTTGTGTGACTACTCGCAGTTAGTTTACAATTGTTTGAATGGTCAAGTTATTCATGGCACGCAAGGACTGTTGAGCGAGGTGGGGCTGACTGTACCCCTCGAGTTAGAAGATGATGATGCACACACACATGTTTACTTTTCCGTACTAATAAATTGCTCACATTTAAAGCTTTACAATTATGCTGCTTCCGCAAAACTAGCCACTATCTCCCTTGTTATTACCCTGCATTATATTTGCATTCGGTGGCTTGCTGAGTACATCTGTACTCACCCCGTTGACTTACAACATCAGAGCCAGTCTACTACGAGGAGGATGAAGGTCTGGAGTAGCGACCCAGTCAAGGCGAGACTGGAAGGAGGCGTTCATCTAGGACCCTTATTTTATTAGTTTCTCTTCATCTTTATTCACTTTTGTATTAATGCGGTCTACGAACCGTGAATGATTGCCCGTATTGTACGTGGTCGCATGATGAACGTCTTGTTTTATTGATTTTCTATGGAATTTCAATAAAGTCCTGATTTATTGAATCGGGGCGCGACACAGTCTACATTTGAGCATTTACGAGGGGATTTGGGTGTTGTGTATCCTTTTTAGGATATTTTGCGTCAGTTTTCTGTCTTCTTTACTCTTTTCTTGAGTCTTTCTGTGTGTGTTCATATCTTGCATATTCACATATCACACTTTTGAGCTTGCTTCTGTTATAAGATTGAACTGCTTTACTTATTCTAGCTGGTACATGCTTTTGATTACTTGTCGATGATCATGCTTTGCTTCAGTTCAAATGATATGTCTGATATCTGTAATATGCATGGCTTTTATGCTTTAAAATTGAAAAAATGATCACCATTGCTTCTGGTAACTAGCATGTGTAGGCTGAATGTTCTTGCTATCTGTTACATGCCTTGTAGCTAGTTTCTGACTTAGATGCAAATATGCAACTTGGACATCTGTATGCTTTAAACATGGAAATGTGCTATAAAAATGATGAAAATTCGAGAACAATGAAAATTCCATGCCTTTTTGTGCATAACTTGAAAAGATCTAGGTGGGTTTGCTTTGTCGCATTACATTTGTTCTGGACTGCATACCATAGCACTTTGGTATGAACTAGGACAGTGTAGTGTATGCCAAGACCAATGTCTTAAGCTTCTGATGGTCCAGATCTGGCCTAGGCTTGACTTGGTCGGTCAGAATAAGGTATGACATCCAAATAACCCCTGGCAAACATAAAAAAGGAAAAAGAAAAAGCTTGAAAATTGAAATGATAACAAGTTTGCTGAAGCACTTTGTTTCTGAACAAAGCTTATCTTGGTAGATATCAGTTAGCTTTTACATCTCATGTTTTACCTTGCTTGTTTTTACTGGAAAATGTGGTGATGCTTTTTGTTTGCGAAAACTGAAAAATGCGTGCTAATGACTTTCTTTAGATATCATCTGTTGCACTGATCACGCCATGTGTCTTAGACAGTATCTCTTTTGCTATACTTGTTAGATGCTGTAATTGCAGTCAATCATATTTGAGAAGCATGCTTTCTACAATCCTTATGCACTCCAGTTGAATTCACTGCATATTTTGAGGGAGAGTTGCATTTCAGGGGGAGTCTGTGTCTCTATTGAGTGCTTGATGAGTTCACTTGTCAACAAGGGGGAGAAAATTTGGGATCAGAGTTTAAGGGGGAGTTCTTACTCTGTTGATATCCTTGTTATTTTGAAATCGCACTCATTACGTTTGGGTTAACCATAATGACCACTTCTTGCTTTTGTTCGGCTTTTGGTCATTAGGGTTAAAATTTTTACCTTATTTTTCTTCTTCTCTTTTTTCTTGTGCTTTGTTTTCGTGTTTCCACATTTGTTCGCAGGTGCTGAAGAGCTGAAGAAGTGAAGTGTTGACAATGCACTCATCAAGGGGGAGATTGAGGAGCCATGCTGAATAGCGTGGGCCTCATGGCTCCAGAAGTGATGAGTCATTGTCAATGATAGTCAAAGAGGACAGAAGAAGAAGAGATCTGCTGTTTCATGGGCCGCGTGTAACTCAGGTACACGGGCAGCAAGCGACTGTCGGGCAGAGGAGGCTGCGAAGTCGTGCTGGCCCAATCCGGGTACATGGGCCAGAAGCAGTAGAAGACCCACTAGGCTGTTGACCAAGGTTGACTCAGGTACACGGGCGGTGAGTGATTGCCGGGCTGAGAGAGCTGCGGAATCGGGCCGGCCCAATCCGGGTTCCTGGTGCAAAGTCGGTGGAGGCTTTGTCAGTTTCAGCGTAAAACTGACAACCGTTGATCTTGTATCTGACTGTCCAGAAGAGAAGCTGTAGTCGCTACGAAAACTTAGCTTCCGGATAAGTCATCTGTAACTCTAGGCCCACAGTCAGTAAGTCGTGTCTGTAAAAATTCCTAAGGGCAGTAGAGTCTTTTCCTTTATTCTTGCGTCTGTAAAAACCTTAAGGGGCAGGTGGAATGTTCCTAGTGTTGGGTGCCTATAAATAGGACCCCAATCCCTAGGGTTTGGACTACCCCTTTTGCTGAAATCAATACTACTCCTTTGGGTCATTTTTGTCTCTTGCTTTGCCTCTCTTCTCTCCTGTTCACTCTTGCGCAGCAAGGAATTTTTGCCTCAGTTTTCATTGCCTTGCATTTATTGTTGCAGTGAAATTTCTATTCTCAAATCGTGTGCATCATCTGCAGTGTTTTTAATGGCTTCATTTCACTTGCACAACAAATTTTTCCATGGATTTTGAGGCTTCGGAAGCTTCTGTTGCATGTGTTCTTCACGCAAATAGTACTAGTTCTTGCTGTTGCAAGTAGTACTACTACACTGTAGCAACAGTACACTAGTGCCAGCTTTTTACTTTTCTACGTAGCTTTCTGATCGAAGTTGACAGGACTGAGTACCCTTTTCTGACTGTTTCCTGGCGAAGCCACCTTCTCTGTTCGAAGCCCCTCAGCTCCGTGAGGCAGGCTTCGATCTAACATCTTCGAAGGCTTCGCTTGAACCTCGACTTCATTTTTTGTGCTGTGTCTCTAGCTTCGCAGAACACTTTGCACTCCGTCAACTTCACATACTTCGATAGACCTTGCGAAGGTGTTCTCAGTCGCGAGCTGTTCGAAGTCGATACTTCGTCAGGCTTCGGAGTTAGCTTCGAAGCTAATCTCACTGATAGACTTCGTTTTTGATTTCTCTGTCGCGTGTCAGCCTTCGCTTCTCTTTTCGAAGCTCACTCTTTTCGAAGGTAGAGTGTAGGCTTCAAGTTTGGTTTTTCTGTCGTGTGACAGGCTTCGCTTCTTTGTTCGAAGGTTGTTCGTCTGTGTGTTGAGTTCGAAGTTTTCTGTTCGAAGGTTTGACTTCGAAGCTGTCGGTTCGAAGCTGTGTTCGAAGCTTTGCCTTCGAAGTACACACTTCGAAGCAGGCTCCGACTTTGTCATACTTCGCTCCGAAGCATACTTCGATTTATGCCTCTTCGAACTAGGCTGGACCAAAACATACCTTCGGCAGGCTTCGCAACTAATCTCCGAAGCAGGCTTCGACCAGCGAAGCAGGCTTCGACCACCGAAGCAGACCTCGACAAGCGAAGCAGGCTTCGCCAAGTTTCGAACAGGAGACAGATTTTGAACGGTAATTTCTCACTTCATTCTTAGTGCACTTAGAGTGTTTTACTGAGAAGTTTGTCTTGCCTAGTCTTGTGTATACTGTTTGTCTGTCTATTAGCACTGCTTTGATAATTCTCTGTTTGATATCAGTTGCTTCTAGGCTAGATACCTTTAGACTTAGGCTATCTGTTTATTTTCTGCTGCTTAGTCTTTTGAGGTGCGTTGGGTACTGGGAATAGGCCATTGATTCGAAAGAATTTTTAAGGCGCCCATTCACCCTCCTATGGTCGCTACTTTCGGTCCTACAACAATACTCTAACCTTCATCTCTACGCCATACAAACGACTATCATCTCTGCGAGGTAGCTCAACTTGACTCTGATCCCATCCCTTCCAGGCTTGTCCTCTATGCCCCTCTCTAGCCCCAAGCATTTACTCACGATCGCCGCTAAACTGATCTCGGTCATCCATGTGATGCTTGCCCCCCTTGCTCTCATCTTGCCATTTACGCCCTCCATCACACAACCACCACCACTTCCGCGAATGAACGTGAGTCAAAAAACCTTGGAGGAATACGTCGAATCTTCAATGTTGAATGCCTGAAAAAACGAATGTTGCAACTGAAGCCACAAAGCCTAGTTCCAACGTTGGCGGACAAATGGAGGAATCACGCGTGATCCAGACCTAGGATGATGGATCCGGATTCCACGAATTGTTATAGAGGACTTCTATGTTGAAACCTGAGTCCACACCCCCTCGTGTTTTCCAGAACGGTGAGCCCTCGTATGGAGCCATTAGATAACCCTAGTTCTTCAAATTCAAGTGGTATTCTAGGTCGTATAGAGGACTTTAATGTTCATACCTATAAAATTTATTTTCTACGTCTTGACTATCAGATTAACTCAGTTTTCTATGAAATATTAATTGAGATTGATCTTTATAGGAAGAACTTTGTAGCCCACTCTCGCAAAATGTAGGTATCATTTGTTACAGAACTAGTTTTGAATTTTTTAGAGATGGTACAATCTAGCTTAAAAAATCTTAGATACAAAATTATGAATGGATTAAGAATATTTAATGCAATAATCTAGTTTTTATTTTAAATTAAAATAAATTTAAACTAGCCCAATAGTTTAATCCTTATTTGGATAGATTTAATTCCAACGAGCCCATTAGTTACACCAAACAGCCAACAAGATTGAACAGGTGAGCCTATAGCCCCCCAAAAAGATCGATTAATCTATATATAATTCAAGTGTACAAAGTGCTTGGAGCCGATGTACGCACCTAGGTTCGTGTCAATCAGTGTCCAAAAACCGAAGATTGTGACGCAGGCAACCGTCAGCATGATGCTTTGGATCATTTGCAAGATGCATTAATGTTGCTGCTGCATGCTGCCTAGCTAGTAATGGCGAATCACAAGGAGCAGCTAGCTAGCGCGTGCAGGGGACGAAGAATGGCGGCAGCCGTTCCGTCGCTGCAATGTGACATGACAGCCTCACAGGCTCACAGGAGCATTCCATGGTATGCTATAAACAAGCAAGCTAGCTGCCACAGGGCGACATTAGGAGAACAAGGACGCAGGTGTGTGTGTTTGCCGCGTCCAAAGCGATCTCTACTATGCGGTCCGTGCCCACACTGCTTGCCTCGCCCTGTTGAGACAGGTAGAGGGGCGTGAGGCCATCAGCTTTGCGAGCCCAGCCAAAGAGAGCAATAGGTTCGTGGCAACGATGGGCAAGAGGTTCAGAGAACAATCCTGGAGACCGTCCTGGTTTTGTCCATGTGTACGACACGTCGGCCCGGCGGGGGCCAACGGCGTTCTTGGATGCTGGCGCCAGCCGTCGCCGTCGCCGTCGCCGTGCTGTGATACGGTTGCAGTGCAGTGCAGGTGATGCGACGGGTCGGCCCGTGGTTAGGTCTCCGCTGGATCGCAGCCGTAGGTGTAAAAATTTCGAATGATATAAAAAAATTTAATGATGAAATTACCATTCCGTAATATCTAACTGATCGAAGAATTAATTTCTTACGAGTATTGTATCCGTACTATGTAACATTGAAAATAAAAAAATATATAAGCAACAGTTCGCATGCATGTGTTATCTCCTTCACATATATACACATGCTAACGCTACCATAAAAATAAAAGACAATAAATATATTGATTTAAGCGAATAATGAAATAAATTAAGCTACATGCTTCAAGAGATGAGTGACAAGTTATTATACTATTAAATTCATAACAAATATTCTTGCTAAAATGATGACGTTGCATCATGATATCCCACTACAATAGCAAAAAAAACACAGCAATATGCATATAACTGATGAAAAACATAATCAACTTCCATATACCACTTCAATATATGATGGTGATGTTGTAGTTGTATCAAAAAATTTAGAAAACAAACAATTGATATCAGTAATTAAAAGAAGAAAGCAATGTGTCTTGAAACAATAACTTCAAAAAACCAGAGTGACCATTTTTTTAAACCAGCAAATCAGTAATGTTTTCTTAATACTGGATATAAGGTAGCAAATAATTAGAAGATCATATATTCACAGATATTTCATTCGAATAAAGAAAGACAAAACGGCAACATTACATTGTAAATCACAACCACAAAGATAGGCATAAATGTACTATCGTGCACACTACAAGAAAATAGAAACTTTTCGTCGGCTAAAATAATTTCCATCGGTTTTTCCAAAAACCGACGGATAACTTCCGCCGGCCTCAAAAAGGCAACGGAAGTTAAGTTAACATCCGTCGGCTTTTCACAATGGCCGATCGAACATTCATTTACATCATTCTGATAAGAAAATAGGATCTAACAAAAGGATATACAACAAGATTCCGTTATTCTCGCCGGTGATCCTCCCTATTCATTGAAAACAAGATTACTTTCTATATTTCATCAATTCCAGATAATTGATATATTTATTGCTTACAACCATTTCTCAGCGTTTAAGACATATATAAACAGTGCTGAAAAATAACAGAACATAGGTGATCCCTTGAAAAATATAGCCAAATAAAATTAGACAATAACACAAATAAAGAAAGCAAAAGCTCCTTGAAGTTAAGCAAATTCCCTGAGAACAATATACACGACGGTTTCTATTCGGTAATAGCACACATAGCAATCTCATTGATTGTCTCATAATAAAACCTGTTGTGTTTCCCATTACTAACGTCGGTTAATAACCTTCCAGATTATAGGCACAAACAAAACAAAACGGCAGAATGCTGAAATAATATATTCATATATTTTCTTTTCTTCCAAGCTTACGGTACTCTATCATTCTTCCTTCAATGATCATATAAAATAAATACCAACTGAAGTGTACGCATTTTCATCCTATTTCAAAATTCCTTCTCTCCCGGTAAAATAAAATTATTGCAATGCAAATAGATACAATAGTACTCTGGTCCAATACAATACTTTTATGATGTTTTTTCATGTTACATTAACAAAAACAATATAGATTATAAAAAAATATAAAAATTGACCGTGTGGATCTCACCTTGCTCTTCACTCATGGACAAGAGTTCAAATGTGATTCTAAAATAAGTAAATGCAGTTTAATGTACATTTAAATTTGCATTATCACGTTCTTAGTGATGCTTGAGAAGGGGCAGAGTAGGAATCAACAAATCAAGTAAAAAAAGAAAACATACCTATTAGTACGAAAGTGGATGGATGATACTAACTTCAAAAAAATTATTTGGAGTCGCTAATAGTGGGCCTATGCTACGCAACGGTAAAGTGAAAAAATAATTATTTGTTAGATAGTTAAATTAGGAACTTTTGATTATTTGACAGTGGCGGAGGGGCTGGTGGATGGAGGCCGGAGGCGGAGTCACATGAGGTCGGGCGCGTAGGAGCACGGGGCCTTGAGGTCGGTGGCGGAGCCGTGTGAGGTCGAGAGCGGGAGATTGAAGCCAGCAGCGAAGCCATGTGAAGCCAGGGCGAAGGGGCTCGGGGTAGGCACCGGAGCCCACGAGGCTGATGATGGAGGGGTGCGGGGCCCCCATCGTCTGCAATTCAGAGCCGCCTCGCCCAGAGCGGAGCCCCTCGTCGTCCGCAGCCCCGCACCACCTAGAGCGGAGCCCCCACCACTTGGAGTGGAGCCCCCCGTCGCCTAGAGCGGATCCCCCACCATCCGATCCGCTTCTCCCCGCTACATGCAGCGGAGCCCCCGCCGCCCGGTGCGTAGCCCCTACCGTCCGCAGCCCCCCGCCACCCGGAGCGGAGCCTCCCGCCGCCCGCAATGCGGAGCCACCTCGCCCGAAGCAGAGCCTCCCACCAACTGGAGCAGAGCCCCCACCGTCCACAGCTTCCCGCCAACCGAAGCGGAGCCTCCCGTTACTCGGAGCCACCTCGCCCAGAGTAGAGCCCCCCACCGTCTGTAGCTCAGAGCCACCTCAGCCAGAGCAGAGCCCCTCACCACTCAATGCTCGGAGCTTCCCACCGACCAAAGCTACCCCACCGTTGTGGGATGTTAGGGGAGGTATTGGTCTCGAATCCGGCTCAGCAGTTGTCACAGACTCGCAGTATACGCGACTGGTGACGAGGAAGCCCATAGGAACTTCAGCGCGGGCCCTAGGGGTGGCCAGGAGCAGCAGCGCGGTGCCCATGCTTGACTCATATATGTTTGCCATCCATCTCTTCTAGGTATTCTTTTTTCAATTTATTAAAATTATGGTTCCATTTCGTATATAGAGACAATGGTATTTGCATAGAAAATAATGTGTGTGCCAATTCAATTTATGTTGAGTTTCGTTTTTTCGACTAAAATTTGTGGTATTTTCTTTTGGCCAAAAAGATATTCATCGTAGTGCCAAAATAATTAATTATAGTCTCCAACTATCCTAAAATTAATTAGGTGCATTTAGAAAGAAATCAATTATTGAAATTGAATAGATATTACAATTTTAATCAAACGAAATATTACATACGGTGTGTACGTGTGCATTAATTAAGAAATATAATATGGAAAGTCAATGACGAATTGAATTAAGGAATAAATTAAGAAAGTTAACAAAAACGTGAAACTTATATAGTATATATAGAACCAACATTATATTTGGTAGGTGTTGGGGGAAAATACTTCATCCTCATGATGCCCCAAGATTCCAAGATAAATACAAGTCGTAATCTCGGAGCCCAAGACTTGCCTCCGGATTAAAGGGCTCGAAGACGAAGGATCCGTGCAGGCTCCGGTCCAAAAAGACCCTCCGAAAGGCTTCCCCTTTGAAGTGGAAAACAACTAGAAGGATGTGACGTCTACCTTATCAACATCCTTCGAGCATGTTTTCCTGTATTAACCCTATATGGGATACCGAAATAGTTTCCACTATGTCGGTTGTAATTGAGGGGTAAAAAAGTCTTTTCTCTAGAGATTTTACCTATAAATACCCCCTTCTCACCCTTTAATAGGCATCGAATATTCCGATATTCAATACACACTTTGAACTATTCTGAGCTATTATCATTTTTAGAGGCTTAAGATAGCCCGCATTCACAAACACTTCGTTTGTCAGTTCTTGGTTTTATAGAACCTGTTAGCGTAATTCGTTGCGCCAACAGTTGGTGCCGTCCGTGGGGAACCTAGTACTAAAAGCTAGTTCTCTACCACTGTCCGTACTTCGAAGTGCATTTGCGGAGGGAGTTTCAGAGTCCCAGGATTACGCGCACCCTTCGGCAAGGGGCTTCAAGTACAGTTCAAAGGCCTTTTTTGCCTTCCACCACCATTCAAAGCTCTTGGTCTCTCGACCCTGCTTAGCTTCGTAAGTCATGCCTTCTAAGTGGAGTATAGCCACTGGCCACCTCCGAAGGTCCTCTCGGACCTCCAGAGTAGGACCTTCAAACGTTCCTCAAACTCCTGAAGTAGTCAATAGACCTCAAGCAACCGGAACTCCTTGAGCATCTCCGTCCGTGCTCTGAACTGACTATGTCAGTTCTCCAGACCTGGAGAACCCCTCCGAAGGAAGTGAGGACCTCCGCGAAGACGTGGTTGCTCAGGTGACCCGACTTCATGCGGAGGTGGAAAGATGGAGACAGGAGGCCGCAGACAAACTTCGTCCTCAAGCCAACCCTCCTGCTTCGGAGATGCATCAAGATGACGACCTCGATAATTATCCCGAAGCCCCTCAAGTCCAAGAGAGTGCCGAGAATGCCTCCTTCGACGATGAATCTCCGCTGCATCCAGACTTGCAGAAGGTGCGCTTCGATCCTATGTTCCGAGCCTCGAAGCTGCACAAGTACTCTAGAGGGTTTGACCCAGGAGAATTCTCTTGCTCTTACGCTCTTGCAGTAGAAGCTAGCGGAGGGGTACGAAATACGATGGCAATGTGTTTCTCCTTGCGTTAGAAGGTGTAGCCCTTCGTTGGTTCTTGTCTCTAAAGCCAGGATCAATTAAGTCGTGGGAGCAGTTGAAGAAGAAATTCATGAGCAACTTCTAGGGGACTTTCGTAGCTGTGATGTATATTGGAAGCCTTTTTTTAGGTTAAGCAGTAGGCGAGAGAAACTCTTCGAGAATACTTCACGTGCTTCACCCACATCATGTGCAAGATCAAGGGCTATCCACATCATCTGTTGTGGATGCGGCACGTGAAGGTGCAATGAACCCTGACCTCCTCAGCAAGGTTCATCGAAAGCCGGTGTCTTTAGTAGCACAATTAATGGCTTACATCGAGCAGTATGCCAAAGTAGAAGAGGGATGCCTCTGAAGGATTGCTTCATCCACACCAACCCACCCCCAAGAAATCAAGATCGAGCTAGGGGCTCCGAGTCCTCCGCAGGCCCTCTTCGATAATCATTCTAACGATCAGAGAAGAGGAAAGAGGCACTTTCGCTCTAAAGTGTTGAATATTGCCGCCTCCGCTCCAAAGATGCCTTCCCACTATCAACAGGCTCAAGGCAATAAAGCTAGTGGCTCGAAGCCTCTAGAAAAACCAACTGGCTGAGGCCAGACTTTTGTTGTGTGCATGGTGAAAATAGAAGCCATGCCACCAAGGATTTCAAGTCCATAATGTTGGCGTAAAAGATTACGCTAACAGGTTTCTGAAGGTTAGAAACTAACAAACGAAGTGTTTGCGAAGTAAACTATTTCAAGCCTCCGAAAGGATAATAGCTTAAAACAGTTCGAAGATGTATATTGAATAACTTGTATTCCGTCCCTATTACAGGGTAAAACGGGGGGTATTTATAGGCCCAAACATTAAGGAAAGGACCCTTTTACCCCTCTATTACAACCGACATAGTGGAAACTATTTGGTACCCTTAATAGGGCTAAAATGGTAAAAGACTAATCTAATGACAAAGAAGATAAGTCTTCCATCCTAGCTGGTAAAGAAGCTCTCGGAAGATTCCTAATTCGAAGATATACTCCGAACTAGAGTTCGCCTCCATACTTCGAACTTGATCCACGGTGATTCCAGAGTTATATGCTGGAAACCTTTGATTCAATCACCTGCCTTTGCCTTGTTACCATAATGGCTATAGGGATGAAATATTTCCACCCAACAGTAGCCCCTCGAATATGCTTCTCCGCTAAACCTGTGATATTAGGAGAGCAGTATACGCAAGAGAAATAATCATGCGCAGAGACTAACAATTTTAATCAGCCTTCGAAATATGTGGAGATTTGAAACTTCAAATTAACTTATAGGAAAGTTATGTTTGAACTATTTTTTAGAATTAACTTAATAAATCCGAAAGCTTTTTCAGGCTTAGAGGAAATAGCCGTTGGCTTTTTCCTCAATGGAAGTTAAGGAAATACATTAAGTTCGCAAAGAAATAACAGTTAGGAATGCGAAATGGCAGGACACCAAATGGTAAAAAATCGTGGCCTGGGCTATAAATAAGGGGCCCAGACCTTTCTCGAATACCTTATCACCGCTTTCGTGCTAACAAATCAGCAGACAACCTTAGCCTCCATTCTTTCCTCTCAAGCAATCCACGCGATTTCATGGCGAAGACTAGTTTCTAGGTTCCCGGGGCGGCTTCATCCTTGGCTCGGCAGCAGGCTGCGGCTGCAGCGGCGGTGGCGACATCGGTGACGGAGACTCCAACAGCAACAGTAGCAACAATGGCGGTGCCAGGGAGAAATCCCCAACGCGATGATCCTCATGATCTCCTCCCGGCGTCGACGAAGTATGCGGATCAATCCTATCTGTTGGGACCTTCAACCTGCAAGAGGGAATCGCTCGCGACTGCGATAGAAGGCAAGATTAGTTCAGAGATAGTGATCCGCAAACCTGGAAAAGAAGTTATTCCTCCGCCAAGGCCCGGAGAAGTGGTCGTCTTTGAAGCCTTTTTAGAAGCTGGATTAGGACTTTCGGCTGTCGACTTCCTAGCCGAGGTACTGGATTTATTCCATGTTACTCTCCCCCAGCTTTCCCCGAACGCGATAGCACGCCTCTCCATCTTCGAGTGGGTGTTGCGAGCTGAAGGATGTGAAGGCAGAGCACAAAATTAATCTTATATACCAATAATTTCTCACCTTGGTTTTTCTCTTTGCAGCAAATAGTCTTGGCCCGAGCTGCGAACGTTTCAAACGAACGTGGAAACCTTCGCCTTCGAGAGGAAATCACTACTCTTCAGCGAAATCTTAATATTTCTGAATGTCGAATTTCCCATTTATACAATGGTCTCAGCAGAGCGGAGGGCCAGGCAAAGCTTGGAAACTACGACTAAGGAGCTCGAAGCAGAACAAATTGTGCTTCGGGTGGAAATAGAAGAAATGCTGGCGGAGCATGCTACGGCGGGGGCTGAACTTGTCAAGCTACGAGAGGAAAAGGCCAAAACTGCAGAAGAGGCTAGCCACCTACTTAACCAGAAAAACTCTTTAGCTACGGAGGCAGCTAGGCTCACCGACGTGGTGGAAGAATTGACTTCTGCGAAGGACGCTTTACTTGATGATAAGCTGAAATCGGAGAAGGTGGCTGCGGAGGTCATGAACCAACTCCTAAGTGTCCTAGAGTACTTGGGTACTACTGGGACACTTCCTTCAAACGACAACGTCTCCTTGCTTCGGTGGCTAAAAATGATCCAAGGAGCTGCGAAGACGATGAAGACGACAGGCATTCGATACGGAGAACTCTCTGGACAAGTGGCTGCTATCGGCATACTTCGCTACTACGAAGTTCTGGGAATAACGATAACTCCGACCGCAGAGGCGGCTCCCATTACCTTCGATGAAAACCAGCTTCTCAATCCTTCCGAAGACGTGGCCGCTGCTTGGCAAGCCTTCCAAGCTTCATGGAGAGCCGAAGGTCGCACTGTGATCAAGGCTTGGATTGATGAAGGGCAACGCCAAAAGCAAGCTCGGTTGCAAGCTTCGAGCAGCCAGCCTCCGCCAAACCCGCAGGTCTAGATTTACCTTAGGATCCAGACTATGTAAAGCATCATGTTTTCATATATTATGAATGAAAATTTGCTTGTGATATTTTTAGGCTTCACCTCATATGGATGATGTCGAAGTGTTAAACGTTAACAAAGAACTCCGCCTACTATGGGCTACCTTCGATCTTTTAAAACTTCACAAGCGACCTCGATTTTTAGTTCCTCGAGATAGCTCCTGTGCAATTACGCCCGAAGTAAGCAAAGATATACTATCTTATATTAAAGAGGAAGAAAAAGAAGTTAGCTTGGAAACTTCATCTTCCGAAGACATCGCATGGTCCGAACACGAAGATGAAGCTCATGGTAAAAAACTTGAAGAACTTGGAAGCTGGGAAAGGAGCCCCGAACGACTCCGAACTTGGGCCGAGCTTCAACAAGAACAGAAAGACTTTAGAGCTTTGAAGGGAGCTTTGAACTCCCGGCTCTGGAACTAGTCATTCCAACCTTAGCTCTAGAGATCGAAGGGGTCTTCGATTCCTTCTCGGTATAGATACCGATTTTTCATGATGTAATCATAATTTTTTGAATAATAAATATCAATTTAAAATTGTCTCCTTATTTCCCAGCCCCTCTTTGGGCGTAAGCAACTTCGAACTATATTCAAAGATGGTTAGGCGCAAAGAAAAACTTAGGAGTACAATTTTGGGGGCTCGGAGCCCCTCAGCAATTTAAACATTTATTAAAATCTTATAAAATGTCTTCGACTACTTGGAGTCTGAAGATTGGCAAATTAGTACCTTGTGTTTTGAACGAAATCACTTTGGAGAACTTTCCGGACACTTTAGTGTCCCAAACGATTGGTCACTTTGGATTTTTTTCACAGATATTCGAAGCTCATGAGCTCAAACTCTGTTTGTTTTGGCCTCCTTCGGCTCTTTTTGCGAATTCTATCAAACCGGTGGTTTGGAATTCGCAGTGGTCTCCTTGGACTCTTTTTACGGATGCCTTCAAGCCGGTGGCTTAGACTCTACATTATTTGGTCTCCTTGGACTCTTTTTATGGATGCCTTCAAGCCGGTGGCTTGGACTCCCCATTATTTGGTCTCCTTGGACTCTTTTACGAATGCTTTCAAGCCGGTGGCATGGAATCCGTTTTTTTAATGACTTCCCACCTTGTCGGAAGCTTCAGACCAGTGGTCCGAAGTCCGAAAAATATGATTCAAATTAATGACACTTCCCTCTCGGTCAACTCCGCTATTCCAGTGCGTCCACTAGAAGTGGGAAGTTTATGGGGGGTAGGCATTATGTGGACCATATGCTTTATTGATTTGAAAGGTGTTTACAAATGATTATAAGGAGCCCCTATGCGAAATATCGCTTTAGGTGCTCCGCATGCCATGTATGTGCTAACTCTTCACCTTCCAAATTAGCTAACTTAAAAGAACCAGGACACCCTGAGCGAACAATTATGTATGGACCTTCCCACTTATTTCCTAATTTCCCTGGTGCTATGATACTTCGCAAAACGAGATGACCCGGCCTAAGTTCATTAATCTTGACCTTTGGGTCGAACCAAGTCTTCGTCTGCTGCTGATACTTTGACAAATTTGCAACAGCTCGAAGTATTGTCTCTTCTGTTAAATCAAGCGAAGTTTGTCTTTCTGGTTCTATTTCCGGTTCGGTGCTGTGAAGGGATCCTCCTTTAAGCTCCGTTGGTGTCATAGCTTCATCTCCGAATAATAGTCTGAAAGGAGTGAAACCGGTAGACCTTGTCTGAGTTGTCCGGATGGACCATAGGAACTTTGGGAGCTCTTTCGTCCACAATCCTTTTGCCAATCCCACTATTCTTCGATTTAGCCCTGACAAGATATTACTGTTGGCTCTTTCAATAGCTCCATTAGATTGAGGATGTCTTACTGCAGCAAAATATAATTGGATGCCTAGGTCTTCACAGAATTTCCTGAAGGGTTCTGCATCGAACTGTGTTCCATTGTCAACTGTCAGCTGCCGAGGCACTCCGAACCGGCATATAATATTCTTCCAGAAAAATTTTTGTACATTATTCGAACTGATAGCTGGTAGGGGCTCTACTTCGACCCACTTTGAAAAGTATTCGATTGCTACCACTGCGAACTTCAAATTTCCTTTTTCTACTGGCAAGGGGCCAATAAGATCCATACCCCATCTGGCCATGGGCCATACTGGAGCAATGACTTGAAGAGTTGTTGGTGTTCGATGACTTCTTCGTCCCATCCACTGACATCCTTGGCATGTGCGTACTAAGCTCTCCGCATCAGCTACTATTGTAGGCCAATAAAGCCCCTGGCGAATTGTTTTTCCTGCCAAAGCTCGAGGGGCCAAATGGAGCTTCGTCCTTGCAACAATTCCATAATTGAACTTCATCAATCTGTACTTAGAATGCAAAGAACTTCTGCAGCAGGGATTTGTGGCACCGAAGGTGTAGTGAGCTCTTCATAAAAAGATTCTTCTGGTATGTCCATAGCTCCGGCTGCAGCTTTTGCTAAGATGTCACCTTGCACATTTTCTACTCTAGGTATACTCCGAATGGAAATCCCTTTAAATGCTGCTTCAATCTTACGGATTTCTTCCAAGTATTTTGCAAGCTGTGGATGCCGAACTTGAAAGCTCTTGTCTACGTTCCCTGCTACAATCCTAGAATCTGTCTTAATAACAACTTTTGTAGCCCTTAGAGCACGTGCCTTTCGAAGTCCCAATAAAATTCCCTCATACTCCGTTGTATTATTGGTAGACTTAAAGTTGAGTCTTGCGGAGTACATTGCCTTTTGCCATGAAGGCAAAATTATCACGGCTCCGACACCTGCTCTAGATGCTTGGAAAGCTCCATCAGAATAAATAATCCAAATCCCTTCACTTGGCTTTTCCGGAGCACATGCTGCAGGGGGAGTCCATTCTGCCACGAAGTCCGCAACACTTGTGACTTAATTGCTGTTCTTGCCACAAAGGATATGCCGAAGGGTGCAAACTCAACGGCCCACTTCCCAATTCTTCCTGTAGAATCCTTACTTCGGAGCATATCTCCCAAAGGATACGAAGTTGGTACAATTACATTATGTGCCAAGAAATAATGCCTTAGCTTCCTCGAAGCCATTATCAGAGCATAAGTGAATTTCTCAAGCTCGGAATATCTTGTTTTTGCTCCAGACAATGCTTCGGACACAAAATAAACTGGATTCTGTACCAACTTCCCGTTGAAATCAACCTCTCTTACAAGGACTGCACTGACAGCACAGCCAGTAGCTGCAAGGTAGAGGAGTAGGGTTTTGTCCGCAATAAGCACCGTGAGTGTAGCGAGGTTACTGAGATAATTCTTAATATCTTCGAAGCTCCTTTGACACTCCGGTGTCCATGCAAAATCTTCGGACCCTTTCAACGCTTTAAAGATGGGCAAACTTCTCTCCGCAGACCTTGCCAAAAACCTGCTAAGTGCTGCAAGACGACCAGTCAGCTTTTGCACTTGCTTTAAATTCTCTGGGGGAGCCATCCTTTGCAACGCAGTTATCTGAGTGGGGCTAGCTTCGATCCCTCTGCTTGAAACTAGATACCCTAACAATTTTCCAGCCTGCGCCCCGAAGATACATTTTTCGGGGTTAAGACGGATCCCACATGCCCGAAGGCTATTGAATGTTTCTGCTAAGTCTAGGCTATGTTGGTTCTTTAAAGCACTCTTTATTACAATATCATCCATACATGCCTCTACATTGTACCTAATTGATGACCTAGGGCCTTAGCAATTAACCTCGAAAAAGTAGCCCCGGCATTTCTTAAGCCAAATGGCATTCTTACATAATAGAAGACTCCTGAAGGAGTTACAAAGCTTGTCTTGATTTCATCTTCGCGCTTTAGCCAGATTTGATGATAGCCGGAGTACGCGTCGAGGAAGCTTAATAACTCCGAACCGGCAGTAGAGTCGACCGATTGATCAATTTGGGGCATGGGGTAGGGGTCGCGGGGGCATACTTTATTCAAAGATGTAAAATCAATACACATGCGCCACTTCCCGAAGATTTCTTCCTAACGAAGACTAGGTTGGCTAACCACTCCGTATGAGCCACTTCTCTGATAATCCCAGCCTTCAGTAGCTTTTCCACTTCGTCTTTGGCAAGGATGGCTCTCTCTATGGACAACTTCCGGAGTCCTTGTCGAACAGGTCGAGCCTTTGGATTCACGAGTAAACTGTGTTCAATAATATCCTGACTGACTCTGGTGATGTCTTCGTCAGACCAAGCAAAGACATCTAAATTCTCCTCAACTACTTTCTCTAACGAAGTAGCGACTTCTGGAGGCAAGTCTTTGCCAAATTGAAATGAATATTCCTTGCCATTTTTGACAATATCCTTCGTTGCAATCTCTCCTTCTGGGCTTGGCCTTGGGAAGGATTTCTTCGGAGATTCGTCAGGAGCAGAGAAATTCTCTGGGTTATCTTGCACGCTGTTCACCCGTCTCGGGTCAAGAGGAGGGCCATGACCATACTCTGCTCTTCGCGCAGTGGCCTGATCTCTGAAAACGGTGAGCACTCCCGCCAGTGTTAGCATCTTCATACACATGTAATTATGTGATCGTAGTGAAGCCTGTTGCGACGAAGTGTACTGGCGAAGCCTATCGTTGGAGCCTGCAGTCTCACCGATGGTTGTCTTGGTGACCTCCAAAACCGATCTCTCAGCTCCAGACACCTCCGATGAAGTAGCTCCAAACTTGGAAACCTGCAACAAAGAGAGTTCGAAGTATCAATTCAGCCTGAGGACCGAATTCTGCTAAGTGTTGCACTAGTAGCGAAGGTAGCAATCTGTTACGCAGATTAGCGGATACTTCACAGGCGAAGTAACAAGGCGATAACAATCTATTACGTAGATTAACGGATACTTCACAAACGAAGTAACAAGGGTTACCACTGTTCCGAAGTGGCCGGCGGAGGGCTTCTGGGCAAACCCACGAAGAGGTACAGGGAAAATAAGTAAAGTAAATACGATCAAAGCTAGGGCTTTGGTTTGGTTTGTGTCGGGGGGCTCTCTAAGATGGCCTTGCCTCTTTATTTATAGGGGCCAAACTTCAGATTTAATCTGGTATTTTTCAGCTTGGATAGATATAAAACTCAGCCGGAATCGCATCCAACTCTGTCTCTGCCGATGTGGGCTTCGGCCAGTCCCGTCGGAGCCTGCTCCTCGAGCCGAAGCTTCGATGGCATGGGCCTCCGAAGGCTTCCTAGCAGAAGGCCATGGGCTGGCTAGAGGCTTTCGGAGCCCATGGCCCAATGGACCTTCGGCCCTGTAGGGCTTCAGCCTGACCCCGGACATGTGTATTTTTAGCCCAAATCTCCAAAATTGATATTTTGACAATCTCAAC
>JAAALK010001870.1:0-51187 GCA_019279435.1 Zizania palustris
CATGTGAATTGACTACTTATCCTCTAGGGTTTACATAGGTTTTGTCTCTACATAACAGAGGGGTACAAAGGTAGTCAACTTTATTTGGATGCTTCTCTGTCAGCTTTGCAGAGGGGACAGCGTCAGCTTTTTGCAGAGCAGACAATGTCAGCCTTTGCAGTCTTTGACCTTTCTGGAGCCCCCCTTCGCACGCGAGGGGTGCAGTAGCTTCAGCGAGAAGCCTTGAGCCTGACGGCCTTCGCTTCACCGAAGTCAGCCTCCGATACAGTGACGGTTTTGAGCCGAAGCCGTCAAAGCCCTTGGGCCTTCGCACAAACACCCTCGGAGTGGACCACCATGGCTTCGCAGCTACTCCCAGCTCGAAATCCGTCAGTCTGTGTACCGAAGCCATGCATGGCCGAAGCACCACAAGTCAACCTCACTCCGGAGCTAGCCTCGCTCCGAAGCCTGCGTCACTCTGAAGCCCTCCTTCGGAGTACCACCCTTCGAAGTCCCTCCTTCATCCAAGGCCTCCGCACGAAGCATTCCATGAGCACTTCGTCGCAGTGTCTCTCCCCGAGCACACTCCTCGACGAGCCTCACCCGGACTATGCCTTCCATGCACCTCGACTTCTGAGACCTTCGTCGGGTACCTTCGAGTGTCTCCCTCTGGAGCACACTTCGAACACCTTGCCTCTGCTGAGGACTTGATCCACCATACTCCGAAGTCACTCTTTCCGGAGTACCCTTCGAAGTGCCTCGCCTCCGAGGACTTTGTCTCGGAGTACCTTCACCCGGAGCCACGCTCCGCACTTACTGCCTTCTCCTGGCGCACCTCGACCCGAGGACCGACCTCGACCCCTTCGCAGCCACAGTGATGGAGCTCCCCGCTCCCCTGGCATCAAGCCTCCCGCTTGACCCAGGTTCACCTGCTACAAACCGTCTGTCGCCTCCGCAGTTACTGCCTTCTCTTGGCGCACCTTGACCCGAGGACCGACCTCGACCCCTTCACAGCCACCGTGACGGAGCTCCTCGCTCCCCTGGCATCAAGCCTCCCGCTTGACCCAGGTTCACCTGCTACGAACCATCCGTCGCCTCCGCAGTCCCTGCACAGCACAGACAAGTAGACAAGTGTATCCAGTACTCCGGAGACCTCTCCGGGTTAGCAACCTTCGGCACACACTACAGTGTACCGCCCAAAGTACTGAGACCTTCGGTACAAACCCAGTCATTGTGTACTGTCGGACCCCTCCGACAGGCACACTCTGCTGCAACAGCTGCTGCAACCAAAGCCCACCGAACCCTTCGGTGAAACCACCTCCGAACACCTTCAGAGGTACAACCTCCGAACCCCTTCGGAGACCCAACCTCCAAACCCCTTCGGAGGTACCCCTTCGAACCAGAGTATAAATACTGTCAATCACTCATCACAGACTCTGAAACTAACCCTTGGTTTCTCAATCTCCCCCTTGATGAGTGCATTGACAACCAAATTCAAGTTCAAGAAAATTTGAAAAATTTCAGCACACAAGTGACCATAAAAACTCAGAGACGAGCCAAATCATGTCACTTGACAAAAGAATTTTCCTCCCCCTTTTCAAAAGAGTAAAAGCCCCTTCGGCAAATCTCCCCTTTACAAGATAAAAGCTCATAAAAACTCCCCCTGAGTTAATTTAACCCCTTGCTACAGAGAACTCAATAATTTCTCCCCCTTTGGCAATGCAAGCATCAAGGAGCATGTAAGAGATACATAGCTTCGAAATGAGCAGAATTGCAAAGACATATAAAACAAAAATATGCCAACATTTAAATACCAATGATCATGTGCTCAGCTCAATTTAACATACGCTAAAAACATGATGACAACATGTGATTTTATCATTTTGAAATAAAAGCATCACCACTCAATCATGGTAACTAGACAAGTAAAAACAGCGACTGCGCAAAGCTAGTCAATTTCTACTCTAGACAAGCAAGTCCAGTTCAAATGGAGCATTAAAAGCAAACTTGATGATCAATGAATTTTGTTGTTCTTTTTCATAATGCCAGGGGTTATTTGTTTGTCCACCTTATACTTTCCAATCAGGCCAAGCCTAGGCATGAAAGCCATCTGAAGCTTAAGGCGGTGATTTTGGCATACACTACACTATCCCAGTTTAGACCAATGTGCAATGGTAAGCAGTCTAGAATAGAGTAGTGCGACAAACAAACCCACCTAGATCTTTTCACTTAAAGCATGCAAATCATGGATTTTGGAATTTGTGATTAAGTGAACAAATTGTTTGACACTTTACGAATATCCATGAAAATGTAGAACAATTTTTCAAGTTGAAATTTTTAGCATCCAAGGAAAAGTGTCTTGCTATCAAGCAGATAAAAGATAGCTAAACCAGTCCTGCCTATACATGCTAGATACAAGATTGTGCAGTGAGCAAGATTTGAGTTTGGAAAGAAAACATCATGCACATTAATGTTTCAGATAAATTAAAAAGAGCTGAGCTGACACAATTTCATGAATTATAATCAGGCATATAAGTGCAAGAGATGTAAATGCAATTTCACACATGATGAGCATATGCATGACAATTGAAAACAGCTCCCCCTCACAAAATGCCGTAAGGGTGACAAATACCAAGTTCCCCACGCAAGTAGGCAAAACGAGAAGCATCGAGGGGTTTAGTGAAAATATCGGCTAGCTGGTGTTGGGTATCAACATATTGAAGTTCAATATCACCCTTCTCATTGTGATCTCTGAGAAAATGATATCGCACATCAATGTGTTGGGTTCTGGAGTGCTGAACCGGGTTGTTTGCAATACAAACAGCACTAGTGTTATCACAAAAAAGTGGAACACTCTTATAGTCTAACCCGAAATCCCGCAAAGTGGAAGCCATCCACAAAATCTGAGAGCAACAGCTAGCTACAGCAACATATTCGGCCTCAGCCGTCGATTGTGCAACACTAGACTATTTGCGGGCAAGACCAGCAAACCAGAGAAGTACCCATAAAATGACAAGTACCAGAGGTACTCTTTCTATCAATCCTACACCCAGCAAAATCCGCATCGGAATAACCTCGAAGACATAAAGATGAAGACGCTGAATACCATATGCCAAATTCGAGGGTATGTTTGAGATACCTGAGTATGCGTTTTACCGCTTGGCGGTGCGAAGCTCGTGGTGAAGCCTAAAAAACGAGCGCACAGACACACTGCGAAGTGTATGTTCGGCCTCGTAGCAGTCAAGTAGAGGAGGGAGCCGATCATGCTTTGGAACTCCTTCTGATCTACGGCTTCGCCATCCTCGTCTGGATCCAATGCTACAGATGTAGCCATTGGAGTAGCGAGGGGCTTCACATCTGCCATGTCAAATTTCTTGAGCAGGTCTTTGGTGTACTTCGTCTAGTGGACGAAAGTACCTTGTTTGCCTTGCTTGATTTGCAACCCAAGGAAAAAGGTGAGTTCACCCATCATGGACATTTCAAACTCTCTGCTCATGGTATCTACAAACTCGGTAACCAAAGCATGAGAAGAGCCACCAAAGATGATATCATCCACATAAATCTGAACTAGGAGGAAATCTTTGCCATGCTTGAGTCCATAAAGAGCGTTATGAAGTTTAAGGACTTTATGTGGGTATTTGGGGTTTTCAAAACCAGGGGGTTGTTTTACATAAACATCTTCGCCTATGAAGCCATTAAGAAAGGCACTTTTGACATCCATTTGATAGAGTTTGAATCCCCGGGATGTCGCAAAGGCAAGCAAAATCCTAATGGCCTCAAGACAAGCAACAGGTGCAAAAGTTTCTGTAAAATCAATCCCTTCTAGTTGAGAATAACCCTGAGCTACAAGTCTAGCCTTGTTTCTAACTATAGTCCCATCCTCCCCTTGTTTATTTTTGAAAATCCATTTTGTTCCAATGAAATGAACATTTGGTGGAGGATCAACTAAAGTCCAGACTTGGTTTCTCTCAAAATTTTCAAGTTCCTCATGCATGGCATTGATCTAACTAGAATCAGAAAGTGCATGACTAACATCTAAGGGCTCGAAAGAAGCAACAAAAGCGGAATCAATGAAAAGAGCCTGAGAACGTGTTACCCTTTGATCAAGCTCATCAATGATCTGCTCGGGAGGGTGCATCCTTTGAACATGATGTGGAGCCTCGCGGCGGGATGCAGTCTCCCCCTCAACTTGTGCGTTGGAGTGGTCCAAGATGACCGATGTCGAGGTAGTTGCTTCGGGACCTTGTGCCGAAGTGGTCGAAGCGGGGTCAGCTTCGGGGGTTGATGTCGAGGGTAGTAGGGGTTCATCCTCGAAATCTCCGGGATCTTCTTCTTCGAAGATGGTCTGTTCCATGTCGTGTTCATTTGCCTGTTCAAATGTAGAACTAACAGAGGGGGTTGATTCATCAAAAGTCACATCACATGACTCGATGACAGTGTTAGTTTCCAAATTATAAACACGATAAGAATGACCATGTGTAGTGTAACCCAAAAAGATCCCGTCAGAAGATCGCGACTCAAATTTATCCAAGTTACCATGTTTTAGGATAAAGCACCGATAGCCAAAAACTCGAAGATGAGTGACCTTGGGCTGTCTCCCAAAACGTAGCTCATAAGATGTCAAGTTTAAAATTGAGCGCAAGAAAATTCGGTTTGAGATGTAACATGCAGTGTTCATGGCCTCAGCCCAGAATTTTCTAGGAGTCCTGTGCTCATCGAGCATCGTCCTAGCCATCTCAACCAAAGTGCGGTTCTTCCTCTCAACGACACCGTTCTTTTGAGGAAACCGCGGAGCAGAGAATTGATGTTCTATGCCATGCTCCATGCAAAAGTCAACAAAGAGACTGTTTTTGAACTCGGTGCCATTATCACTTCGAATGAATTTCAATGCACCTGGGAGTTCAGTGAAAAGTCTCAAAGCCAAGCTCCGAAAGTGTGAAAACACTTCATCCTTGCTGGCAAGAAAGAAGACCCAAGAGTAGCGAGAGAAATCGTCGACAATAACTAATACATACCACTTGCCGCCTAAAGAACTGACCCGAGAAGGACCTACAGTGTCCATATGGAGAAGTTCTCCGGGTTGTTCAGTCATTATTGTGGTGACTGGCGAATGCGAAGCAGCAATCATTTTTCCATGTCGACAAGGAGCGCAAACTAAATTCTTCTCAAACTTGAGCTTGGGTAATCCTCAGATCAGACCTAGGGCGCTCAGACGAGCGAGCAACTCAAAGCTCATATGCCCTAGTCTCCTATGCCACTTCCAGAGCTCAGAAGTCGAATGTGCAACAAGACAATGAGAAGAACCAGATGACTCTGAAAAATCAGCTCCAAAAACTCTCCCAACTCTAAAGATCTTACAAACCACAACGCCATCCGAATTGAGCACTTGCGAAGTATCGCGATGGAATCGCACTTCGAAGCCCTCATCAAGCAACTGAGATACTGAAAGCAAATTGTATCCCAGGTTCTCAACCAAAGCAACATCTTTGAGAGTGAAATTCGAATTAATTCTTACCACACCTTTACCTTTCACTCTACTCCTTCCATTGTTGCCGAAGGTGATATGTTCCCTTTGCTTGGTTGTGGTGAGGCTGGAGAACCATGCTGCATCTCCGGTCATATGGCGCGAACAACCGGAGTCCATGATTCACGTGCCCTCCAAGTCTCGATCTATCGCCTACACATGATAAGAATATCTCGATCGCTCAGTGCTGGGGTGAGTGAAAAAATGACGAGGCATCCAGCACTAAGTGACACGAGTAGTAGGCACAGTAAAAGTAGACTGTCTACGCACAGGAAAATCGAAATGATGCAAAGTGCGAGGTCTACCTACATGTTGTGATCGAACAACATGTCGAGGTCTCCTACTCTGACGAGGTACAAAGCTACTCGCCCGAGGTCTACCACCATACGGAACATGGTGAACACCTCGAGGAGCAACACCTCTCTGAGAAGCATGAGGAGCCTCAAAGACAGGACGATAGTACAACTCAGACTCATGCATACCTAAAGATGGGTAATGCATGTCCTGGTACCTCATCGCCTGAGAGCGTCGCTCATCTTTGATGCGACGAAAACAGAACCCAACCAAATGACCCGCCCGCTGACAATAGGAACAATGAAAAACTCTCCTAGGGGCACTCTCATGGGTCTTAGGAGCAACTCTCACAGGCTCCTTGGGCTTCTGTTGAGTGGTTTTCTTTGAAGGGATTTTCTTGGCAGGAGGAGTGGTTTTCTTTTGAGCTTGGGTAGGTTTCTTGGCTGATGGAGTGTCTAACAGAGCTCTCTCTTTCTCTAGGGTAGTGGGAGAGGTAAAAATAGTTTTGTTCTCACTATCTGAAGGAGTCCTCTCAAAACCCAAACCTAGAGCTAACCCTGCTCTGTCAGCACACATCTTGGTCTTGGCCAAGAGCAAATTCATCCTACCCTTTCCCTCAGTGCATTTGTTAACCACGGAAAGAAGGTATTCATTTTCAGAGATGAGGTTCTCAGCTCGCTCTCTGACAGTGCCTAGCTGGTCCTTAAGGGTAATGTAGGTGTCACACACAGGCTGCACATCCTTAGAACTACCGGCCTTCTCCAATCTAGCCTCTAAATCATGAACATGTTTATCATGTAAATTAATGCTCTCGCGCAATAAAGAACAGTTCATGCAATCAATTATATCATGAGGTCTAGAATCAACCACCAAAAGCTGCTTCTGTGCAGTCTCAAGCTCAGATAGAATTTGAGCATGTACAGAACACAACTGAGCAAGCTCACCAATGACTACAGTACAAGATTCACATTCAGCATCATTAACCCTAGACTTAAGCATGACATACTCAGTAGAAACAGATTCTAGCCTAAGTCTAAGGTATTTTCTTTCTCTAGCGGCTTGCACAAGTAATCTATCCTGACCAAGAACTACTTCATTTAGTTCATCTAGTTTAATCAAGAGCTGGTCAGAAGATAGTGGTACCTCCGATGGATGAGTCAAGCTCATCGCCGCTGTGATCACTATCGGCCATGAAGCAAAGGCCGGTGAAGTCTCGTCCCTTCTTATCCTTCTTGTCCTCCTTCCTTGGGGACTCCTCCTCCTCAGAGCTTGACTCCTCAGTTGAGGAAGTGTCGATGTCGCTGAGAGCAGCAACAAATGCTCTGGAAGCGGCTTTGGCTACTCTTTTAGCCACCTTGCCGCGCTTGCCCTTCACAAAGGGTTTCCTCTCCTTTTTGTGGTATTTGGGGCACTCACTCTCATCTCTCTTTTTGAGCTTAGGGCAATTGGCCTTAATATGAGAAGTGTCGCCACATTCAAAGCAACCACTAAAACCACTTCTCCTCTGATCCCGTCTTTCATGATAAAAACGGGTGAACCTTCTGGCAATGAGAGCAAGCTCATCATCATCCAGAGTGTCCACCTGCTCCTTTGTGACGGAGACCAGGGAGGACAAAGCAAGACCATCTGCAAGAACACAAGTACCAGATGTGCTTGGTTCTGCAGCGGTGCCACGGCTAGTGCTAGAAACCAATGCCAATGGCTGTGGCAAGGAGTTTCTGTGCACCGCAAGAGATGCCTTGGCAATCTCTATGAACTTCAGCTTGCTGAAGAGTTCATCACAGGTCAATGTGTCATAACCTGCAGACTCCTCAATGCTGGATATCTTCACTTCCCATATGCTACGGTCAAGAGCATAGAGAAGCTTGATAGCCCTATCGTGATCATTATAAGCAAGCGTCCCGTTGGACCGCAAGTTACTCACTATCGCATCAAAGCGAGAAAACATGACATCTATAGATTCATCAGGTGCCTGCACAAACAGCTGATACTGTTGATTGTATGTGCTTTGGCGCCTGGCCTTGATCTGTGTAGAGCCCTCATGAAAAATAGTGAGAGTGGTCCAAATTTCCCTAGCAGTCCTAAGGTGCTGCACCCTATCAAACTCATTTCTACTCAAACCAATGAACAATATATTTCTAGCCTTCGAGTTGGCATTATACTGATCCTTTTCTGTTTGAGAGGTGCGAGTCTCAGGGATGGAGTATTGTGAGTCCACAATCTCCCAAATTGCATTTCCTTGGCTTAGCAAGTAAGCCTCCATGCGCACCTTCCAGTATGCAAAGTCAGTCCCATCAAACAGAGGAATTTTACTAGCTCTGTCCATGTCGCCAACAGATCACAAAACCAGTTAAGGTCAACTGGTGATCTTAACCCGCTCTGATAGCAATTGTTGGACCGGAAACGGCGACCAGAGGGGGGGGGTGAATGGGAGATTTTAAAAATTCAGGCTAAAACAGCCTTCTATTTTTAATACAGTCTACTGCGGAACAGGCTTCGAACACACCCTTCGAAGTTCTAGTTCGGAGGTATTTGACGGCTCCGAACACAGGCTTCGCAAGGAGGAAAAGTTCGAAGCCAAGAATACTTGGCTCCACTCACAAACCCGAAAAACCAACTCTGCTAAGTCAGTGCAAGCTCCGCACATAGAGTGCTTCGAGCAGGCTTCGCACTTCACCCTTCGCACGAGTGGACTAACTTCTGAGGACTTCGACCAAGTACTTAGCGACAGCAACTGGTGCAGGGCTTCGTACACCGAAGGTCTAAACGCACACTAACAGACTTCACTAAGGGCTTCGACACGTGAAGAAAAATGGGCTTCGATCAGGGCTTCGCTAGTAAGCAGCGAGGTCTAGCCTCCTGTTACACAGAGCGAACGCACACTGAAAAACACACTTCGCACAAAACACCCTTCGCCTAGACAGGCTCAGTGCACTACTACAAGCGAGGTATGCAAACAAGCTCAAGCAGAAACACAACACAGAAGCAGGGCTTCGCTGCTTGAATAAGGAACACAGTAAAAGAACTCAGTCGATGAATACAACGTGTGGTGGCTAGTACAGGAGCTCAACAGTAAATGCTCAAAGTGTTAAATGTTACCTACCCAGCCCCCATATTTATAGCCATTATTCACCCATGTGAATTGACTACTTTACCCCTAGGGTTTACATCGGTTTTTTCTCTACATAATAGAGGGGTACAAAAGGTAGTCAACTTTATTTGGAGGCTTCTCTGTCAGCTTTGCAGAGGGGACAGCGTTAGCTTTTTGCAGAGCAGACAATGTCAGCCTTTGCAGTCTTTGACCTTTCTAGAGCCCCCCTTCGCACGCGAGGGGTGCGGTAGCTTCGGCGAGAAGCCTTGAGCCTGACGACCTTCACTTCACCGAAGTCAGCCTCCGATACAGTGACGGTTTTGAGCCGAAGCCGTCAAAGCCCTTGGGCCTTCGCACCAACACCCTCGGAGTGGACCACCACGGCTTCGCAGCTACTCCCAGCTCGAACTCCGTCAGTTCGTGTACCGAAGCCATGCATGGCCGAAGCACCACAAGTCATCCTCACTCCGGAGCTAGCCTCGCTCCGAAGCCTGCGTCACTCCGAAGCCCTCCTTCGGAGTAACACCCTTCGAAGTCCCTCCTTCGTCCAAGGCCTCCGCACGAAGCATTCCATGAGCACTTCGTCGCAGTGTCTCTCCCCGAGCACACTCCTCGACGAGCCTCACCCGGACCATGCCTTCGATGGACCTCGACTTCTGAGACCTTCGTCGGGTACCTTCGAGTGTCTCCCTCCGGAGCACACTTCGAACACCTTGCCTCTGCTGAGGACTTGATCCACCATACTCCGAAGTCACTCCTTCCGGAGTACCCTTCGAAGTGCCTCGCCTCCGAGGACTTTGTCTCGCAGTACCTTCACCCGGAGCCACGCTCCGCACTTACTGCCTTCTCCTGGCGCACCTCGACCCGAGGACCGACCTCGACCCCTTCGCAGCCACCGTGACGAAGCTCCCCGCTCCCCTGGCATCAAGCCTCCCGCTTGACCCAGGTTCACCTGCTACGAACCGTCCGTCGCCTCCACAGTTACTGCCTTCTCCTGGCGCACCTCGACCCGAGGACCGACCTCGACCCCTTTGCAGCCACCGTGACGGAGCTCCCCGCTCCCCTAGCATCAAGCCTCCCGCTTGACCCAGGTTCACCTGCTACGAACCGTCCGTCGCCTCCGCAGTCCCTGCACACCACAGACAAGCAAACAAGTGTATCCAGTACTCCGGAGACCTCTCCGGGTTAGCAACCTTCGGCACACACTCCGGTGTACCGCCCAAAGTACCGAGACCTTCGGTACAAACCCAGTCATTCTGTACTGTCGGACCCCTCCGACAGGCACACTCCGCTGCAACAACTGCAGCAACCAAAGCCCACCGAACCCTTCGGTGAAACCACCTCCGAACACCTTCGGAGGTACAACCTCCGAACCCCTTCGGAGACCCAACCTCCGAACCCCTTCGGAGGTACCCCTTCAAACCAGAGGATAAATACTGTCAATCACTCATCACAGACTCCGAAACCAACCCTTGGTTTCTCACAATCACTCCAAAACGTTGGTGTCTCTTTAAAGAAACCTGTTTTTACAAATGGCCAACTTTATGTATCTCTTTCAAGGGTGTCTTCTAGATCTGGTCTAAGAATTTTAATTGAAAATGATGATGGCACATGTGGAACTAACGCTTGAAACATTGTTTATTATGAGGTTCTATAAGCCACACTTCCAATTTCGATGTGATGGTGTCACTACATTGTTTTTGTTAATTATATATGAACAGAAAATTGAGTTACAGATGTATATGATATGCTCCTTTTCCATTATTAGGCTGTCTATGTTTATTCCTATGTTGTATATGCTATAACGGTTTATCACTACTATTGATGCCACCATATTTATGCTATTTTACATTATAACATGCATATATTTCATTTTTTGATGGATCACACGACAAAAAACTAACCTTTTGATCCATGCTTGTGTTTTAGGCTACAAATGGGACATGTTATGATTTTAAATCTCTGTTGGCGTAAAAGATTACGCTAACAGGTTTCTGTAGATTAGAAACTAACAAACGGAGTGTTTGCGAAGTGAACTGTTCTAAGCCTCCGAAAGGATAATAACTTAGAATGGTTCGAATGTGTGTATTGAATAACTTGTATTCGGTCCCTCTTACAGGATGAAATGGGGGGTATTTATAGGCCCAAATATTAAGGAAAAGACCTATTTACCCCTCTGTTACAACCTACATAGTGGAAACTATTCGGTACCCTTGATAGGGCTAAAATGGTAAAAGACTAATCTAATAATATAAAAGATAAATCTTCCATTTTAGCTGGCAATAAAGATCTTGAAAAGCCTTAGTTCGAAGATGTACTTCGAACCAATGTCTATCTTCGTACTTCGAACTTGACTCAGGGTATCTTCGAAGATGGACGTCTGAAAACCTTCGAATCCACTATCTGCTTTTATGCGATCGCGGCAACAACCCCGAGGATGGGATATTTTCCCCCAACAGTAGCCCCTCGAATACTCTTCTCCGTTTAACCTGTAATGTTAGGAGAGCAGTATACGGAAGGAAAAAATAACCAAGCATAGGGGTTATTAGATTTTAATTCATCTCCGAAATGTACGAAGACATAAACTCCGAATCAGTTTTAAGATAATTACTTTCGAACTATCTTAGAACCGACTTAGGAAGTTCAAAAGTCTTTTAGACTTAGAAGAAATAGCCGTTAGCTTCCTTCTCCTAACGGAAACCGTAGAATGCGTTAATTTCGGAGAAAAGTAACGGCAGGAATGCGAAACGGCATGGACTAACGGTAAAAATGTGAAGTCTAGGCTATAAATAGAGGGCCTAGAACAATCCTATTTACCTTTTCACCACTCTCTCGCAAACAAACACCTTCTGAGCCCTAGCCTCCATTTTCCCCAAAGTAACCCAATGACTGCAATGGTGAAGACCAAGGGTTCTGGAGCCCCGTCGGCCTTGGCTCGGCAGCAGGCGGCTGCAGCAGCAGTGGCTGCGGCGTTGGCGACGATGCCTCTAGCATCCGCAACGACATCCATGGCGACAGGAGGGAGAAATCCCCAAAATGTTTATGATCAAAGTCTTTGCCCGCCATCAACGAAGTACCTGGATCAATCCTTTCAATTGGGACCTTCTACATGCAAGAGGGAGTCATTGGCAATCACAGTAGAAGGGAGGATTAACACCAGAGTTATGATCCGCAAGCCCGGAAAAGAACTCATCCCGTCACCAAGGCCCGGAGAAGTGGTCGTCTTCGAAGCCTTCTTCGAAGCCGGCTTGGGCCTTCCCGCAGTGGACTTCTTGGCGGAGGTACTTGACTTATTTCACGTCACCCTTCCTCAACTGTCTCCGAACGCAGTAGCTCATCTGGCTATCTTCGAATGGGTGTTGAGAGCCGAAGGTTGTGAGGGGAGAGCAGAAATCTTCGCTGCGTTACATAGAGCTTCATGCCAACCAAAAACCTTTGTAGGCCCCGGAGGTGAAAAAGTAGTAGTAGCCTTCGGAAGCATCAATTTTAGGCTTCGGGATGAATATGCCCTTCAATTTCCTGCTAAGGCCATCAATGCTAGATGGTATACTGACTGGGTCATGAGGTGGTTTTATGCCGAAGTTGGAGCGAGCAATCCTCTGGCCGGACCTTTGAAAGAGATCCACTTCCGGAAGGAAGCCCTAGTGCAACCGGACCAAGGTCAGCTCGAAGCTCGCCTCAGTCTACTCCAGAAGATTAGCCGGAGGTTAAGTATGCGAGACTTAGCTGAAGAATTCCTTGGGTTACAAATTTCTCCGCTTATGGCCAACTGGCCTATCATCTTCGAAGAGGATTCAGAAGGCGGTCTTCGAAAGATCACTTCAACTTCGAGCCCTGTAGGTAACTACGAAGACAACATGTATTATGCATATTCATTCGAAGAAAAACTAACTTGATTTATTTTTTTTAGCTTCTTCAGCCCCTGTTACTTCAGAACAAATTGTAAGGGCTTCGGAGAAGATTTTGGGCGCTCCAACTCTGACCGAAAAAGAATGGAGAATCAAGTTGGTCGGGAGTTGGGAGAGATTTAACAGAGTATGGGGAATGCTGGAAATCACTCCGCCCCTCTGATGGATTGGGTGCCTTCGGAGAAAGGACCCAAAAAGAGGAAAGCCGAAGCTGGGACTTCGAGCTCTGCAAAGACTCCGGTGAAGAAGGTGGCTCGGAAGCCAAAAAATCTTGCACCTTCGAATCCTGCACCTTCGAGCTCAAGGGCTTCAGTCTCTGACTCCCAAGAGGATGAAGGGAGATTGCTTGTGCGTCTAATAGAAGAAGATGAAACTCAAAGGACTGCACAAGCCGAAGTACCTGCGAACGTGCCGGAGTCTCGAGATAATCTTGAGCAACCAAGGACTTCGGCAGTTCAGGAAGATATATCTCAAGACGAAGTTCCTGTGAATGAGAGTGGGGTCGAAGTTACTATGGCTTCGATTCCCGAAGAGGCAACAAGGACTGCTCAGGACGATGCTCCTGCAGTCGAAGACTTAACGGCTGATTTGGATGAAGATCTAGCCTTCGATCCGCCGAACAGTCCGATGATGACTCCTCTGCAAAATGTCGAAGGTAGACTTCGAATAACTCTTTCATGTTTATTTTGTGTATTTATACAATGTATAATACTTTATATTTTTTTTACAGAGTCCACTCCTATGGAAGAGGTCCGCTAGGAAGAAACAATTCCTGGACCTTCGACGACTTCGGAGCCAACCCAGAGAGCTACTCAAATGGGACCTGGAAGAGGCAAAAGACATATAGAACCCCTCCCTGCTGCGAGTTCCGGATCAACTCCGTCTGATTCAATAGACGAGAGCCAATCTTCCGGGGAGGGCCAGTCTCCAGAGGCTCCGAAGACCACAAGCCAACGCTCCGGTCCATCGCTGGACGAAGATGACCAACAGGCAATAAGTATGCTCCCCCTGCTAGCTCCTTTCTTAGGGCAAACAACTGGTCTTCGGACATTGCTCGAACCTTTGGATCGAGCTAGCCGTGACATAGGGGAGACCAACTTAGTGGCCATTCTGAGTAAGGCGGACAGGACGGAGCTTAATGCCGCTATAGAACGTGCAGCCTACCAGGTACGAAGCACTTGCGAAATAACATAGAATTCATCTACGAATAAATATTTACCTTAATTTTTTATTTTTGCAGCAAACTGTCTTGGCCCGAGCTGCGAATATATGTAATGACGAAGAGATCGCTCGTCTTCGGGAGGAAAATAACGTCCTTCAAAGGAATCTTAGCATCTCCAAAAGTCGAGTGGTTCAAATGGACAATATAGTGTCAACAGAGCGAAGGGCCAGACAAGGTTTGGAGGCTGCGAATATAGAGCTCGAAGCAGAGAGAATTGTGCTTCGAGCAGAAGTTGAAAAATTGCGGGCGGAGCATGCTACTGCGGGGACCGAGCTTGTCAGACTCCAAGAGGAAGCTAGCCAGCTGTTAAACCAAAAGAATATTTTGACCACTGAAAATGCTAGACTTTCCGGGGTTCTGGGAGAAGTCACTTCGACGAAGGACGCGCTGAATGAAGATAAGCTGAAGTCCGAGAAGGTGGCTGTGGAAGTTATGAATCAGTTGCTAGGTGTCCTGGAGTACTTCGGTACTACAGAATACTTCCTTCTGATGATAACATCACTCTTCTGCGCCGGTTGAAAAGGATCCAAGGAGTGGCGAAGCAGATGAAGACAGCGGGCATTAGATACGGAGAACTCTCCGGACAAGTGGCTGCTATCGGCCTACTTCGCTACTACGAAGATCTGGGCCGATCGATAACTCCGGACGCAGGAGGGGGCCCAATTACCTTCGACGACGAGCGACTTCTGACTCCTTCCGAAGGTGTGGCTGCTGCCTGGCGAGCCTTCCAAACTTCATTGAGAGTCGAAGGTCATTCCGCGATCAAGGCTTGGATCCACGAAGGCCAATGCCAGAAGCAAGTTCGGACCCAAGCTTCAAGCAGTCAGCCTCCTCCGAACCCACAGGTTTAGAAATACCTTAGGATTTTTGGCCATGTAAAGCTTTATGCTTATGAACATTTATCAATGAAAATTTGTTTGTCATATTTTTAGGCTTTGCCTCATACGGAAGATATCGAAGTGTTAGACCTTAACGACGAAGTTCGCTCATTATGGACCACCTTCGATCTTCTAAAAGCTTATAAACGTCCTCGATTTCTAATTCCTCGAGATAGATCCGGTGTAATTACGCCCGAAGTAATCAAAGATATACTGTCTTATATTAAAGAGGAAGAAAAAGAGGTTAACTTAAACACTTCGTCTTCTGAAGACGTTATATGGTCTGAAGACGAAGATGAAGTCCGAAGTAAAAAACCTGAAGAACTTGGAAGCTGGGAAAGGAGCCCCGAACGGCTTCGAACTTGGGCCGAGCTTCAACAAGAACAGAAGGATTTTAGAGCTTCGAAGGGGGGCAAGAGAGTTAAACGCAAAGTTGTTAGAACTCCCGGCGCTGGAACTAGTCGTTCCAACCCTAGCTCTAGAGACCGAAGAGGTCTTCGATTCCTTCTTGGTATAGATACCAATTTTTCATGATGTAATCTGTAAACACATTCGTTTGAATAATGAATACCGATTTAAAATTGTCTCCATATTTACTAGCCCCTCTTTGGGTATAAGCAACTTCGAACTGTATTCAAAGATGGTTATGCGCAAAGAATGAACTTCGGAGTACAATTTTTTTTGGGGGTTCAGAGCCCCTTTGCAATTTAAAGATTTTTTTTAAATCTTTTAAAATGTCTTCGACTATTTGTAGTTTGAAGAATGGCAACTTAGTACCCTTGTTTTTTGAAAGAAATCACTTGAGATAACTTTCAAGATACCTTAGTATCTTAGATAATTTATCACTTTGGACTATGCTAACAGACATTCGAAGCTCATGGCTCAAACTCTGTTTTGCTTTAGCCACCTTCGGCTCATTTTTGTCATCTCTGTCGAACCAATGGTTCGGAGTTTGCAATGGTCTCTTTGGACTCTTTTTACGGATGTCTACCAGCCAATGGCTTGGACTCCGTATATTTTGGCCACCTTCGGCTCTTTTTGCGGAAGTCTACCAGCCAATGGCTTGGACTTCGCAGGTTTTGGCCACCTTCGGCTCTTTTTACGGAAGTCTACCAGCCAATGGCTTGGACTCCGTAGGTTTTGGCCACCTTCGGCTCTTTTTACGGAAGTCTACCAGCCAATGGCTTGGACTCCGTATGATGTGGTTTTGGGCTCTTTTACGGATGCCTACAAGCCGGTGGCTTGGACTCCGGATTATGTCAGCCCCCACGTCGGAAGCTTCGAACCAATGGTTCGAAGTCCGAAAATACGATTCAGCTTCATGACACTTCCCTCTCGGTCGACCCCGTGGTTCCAGTGCGTCCACTCGGAAGCTGGAAGTCTATGAGGGGAAGGCATTATCTAGACCATATGTTTTATTAATTCAGAAGATGATTACAAGTGAATTACAAGGAGCCCTTATGCGAAGTATCGCTTTAGGTGCTCCGCATGCCAAGTATGTGCTAACTCTTCACCTTCTAAATTAGCTAACTTAAAAGAGCCAGGGCGTCCTGAACGAACGATTAGGTATGGACCTTCCCATTTATTTCCTAACATCCCTGGCGCTATAATGCTTCGTAGAACAAGATGACCCGGTCTTAGTTCATTGAGTTTAACCTTCGGGTCAAACCAAGCCTTCGTCTGCTGATGATACTTTGATAAGTTTGCCACAGCTCGAAGTCTTGTTTCTTTTGATAAATCTAGCGAAGCTTGTCTTTCTTCTTCAATCTCTGGTTCGGTGCTGCGAAATGATCCTCCTTTGAGCTCCGTTGGAGTCATAGCTTCATCTCCGAATAGTAGTCTGAATGGAGTAAAACCTGTGGACCTTGTTTGTGTAGTCCGAATGGACCACAAAATCTTCGGAAGCTCTTCGGTCCACAGTCCCTTTGCTAATCCTACTATCCTTCGATTTAGCCCTGACAAAATATTTCCATTGGCTCGTTCTACGGCTCCATTAGACTGAGGATGCCTCACTGCAGTAAAACATAACTGAATGCCTAGATCTTCGCAAAACTTTCTGAAAGGTTCTGCATTGAACTGTGTTCCATTATCAACTGTGAGTTGTCTAGGCACTCCAAACCGACAAATGATATTCTTCCAGAAGAATTTCTGTACATTGTTCGAAGTGATAGCTGTCAAGGGCTCTGCTTCCACCCACTTAGAAAAATACTCAATAGCTACCACTGCGAACTTCAGATTTCCCTTGGCTACTGGAAAGGGACCTATTAAATCCATACCTCACCTGGCCATAGGCCATACCGGAGCAATGACTTGAAGAGCTGTTGGTGGGCGATGACTTCATCGACCCATCCACTGACATCCTTGATAAGTGCGGACTAAGCTCTCCGCATCAGCTGTTATTGTAGGCTAGTAAAGCCCCTGGCGAAGTGTTTTTCCTGCCAAAGCTCGCGGGGCTAGATGGCTACCACAAAGGCCTTCATGAATTTCTCGAAGAATTTCTTGACCTTCGGCTTGAGATATACATCGGAGTAGAGGGGAACATACTCCGGCCTTGTATAAAATACCGTTGATTATTTGATAATTTCTAGCTCTAAGCTTTAATCTTGACAGCTGTGGCTCTTCGGGCAAACTTGTTCCTCCCTGTAAAAGTTCCATGATTGAATTTTTCCAATCTGCACTAGGAATGCAAAGAATCTCTGCAGAGGGAATTTGTGGCACCGAAGGTGTACTGATCTCCTCATAGAAGGCTTCTTCTGGCACATCCACAGCTCTGGCTGCATCTTTTGCTAAGATATCCGCTTGCACATTTTCTGCTCTTGGTATACTCCGAATGGAAATACCCTTGAAGTGTGCTTCGATTTTACGGATTTCTTCTAAGTACTTTGCAAGCTGTGGATGTCGAACCTGGAAACTTTTATCTACGTGCCCTGCTACTATTTGAGAATCTGTCTTTATAATAATTCTTGTAGCCCCTAGAGCACGTGCTTTTCGGAGTCCCAATAAAATCCCTTCATACTCCGCTATATTATTGGTAGACTTAAAGTTGAGTCTTGCGGAGTACATTGCTCTTTGCCCTGAAGGCGAAATTAATACTGCTCCAATGCCTGCTCCGGATGCTTGGAAGGCCCCATCGGAATAAACAGTCCAAACTCCGCCACTTGACTTCTCCGGAACTAAATTTGCAGGCGGAGTCCATTCTGCTACAAAATCTGCTAAGACTTGCGATTTGATTGCTGTCCTTGCTAGGAAAGATATGCCGAAGGGTGCTAGCTCAACTGCCCACTTCCCAATCCTTCCAGTGGAATCCTTACTTCGAAGCATATCTCCTAAAGGATACGAAGTTGGTACAATTACATTGTGAGCCAAAAAATAATGTCTTAATTTCCTCGAAGCCATTATCAGAGCATAAACTAACTTCTCGAGTTCGGAGTATCTTGTCTTCGCTCCTGATAATGCTTCGGATACAAAATAAACAGGATTTTGGACCAACTTCCCATTGAAATCCACTTCTCTGACAAGGACTGCACTGACAGCAGAACCTGTAGCTGCAAGGTAAAGGAGTAGGGTTTCGTCCGCAGTAGGCACCGTGAGTGTAGCAAGATTGCTGAGATACTCTTTAATATCTTCGAAGCTTTTCTGACACTCCGGTGTCCATGCAAAATCTTTGGACCCTTTCAATGCTTTAAATATAGGCAAGCTTCTCTCCGCAGACCTTGATAAAAACCTGCTAAGTGCTGCCAGATGACCAGTCAGCTTTTGCACTTGCTTTAAATTTTTCGGAGGAGCCATCTTTTGTAGCGCAGTTATTTGAGTAGGGCTAGCTTCAATTGCCCTGCTTGAAACTAAATACCCTAACAACTTTCCAGCCTTAGCGCCGAAGATACATTTTTCGGGGTTAAGACGGATCCCACATGCCCGAAGGCTATTGAATTTTTCTGCTAAGTCTAGGCTATGTTGGTGCTTTAAAGCACTCTTTATTACAATATCATCCATATAGGCCTCCACATTGCGACCTAGTTGATGACCTAGAGCCTTAGCAACTAACCTCGAAAAAGTAGCCCCGGCATTTCTTAAGCCAAAGGGCATTCTTACATAACAAAAGACTCCCGAAGGAGTTACAAAGCTTGTCTTGATCTCATCTTTACGCTTCAACCATATTTGATGATAACCAGAATACGCGTCAAGGAAGCTTAATAACTCCGAACCTGCGGTGGAGTCGACCAATTGATCAATTCGGGGAAAGGGGTAGGGGTCACAAGGGCATGCTTTATTCAATGCACATGCGCCACTTTCCGGAAGACTTCTTTCTGACGAAGACTGGGTTGGCTAACCATTCTGTGTGAGCCACTTCTCTGATAATCCCAGCCTTCAACAATTTCTCAACTTCGTCTTTCGCTAGAGCAGCTCTTTCTGCAGACATTTTCCGGAGTCCTTGCCGAACAGGGCGGGCCTTCGGGTTTACAAGTAAATTATGTTCAATGATATCCCGATCGACTCCGGTGATATCTTCGTTAGACCAAGCGAAGACATCCAAATTCTCTTCCACCACCTTTTCCAAGGAGGTTGCAACTTCTAGAGGTAAATCCTTACCAAATTGAAATGTATACTCTTTACCATCTTTAACAATGACCTTCGCTGCAATCTCTCCTTCAGGACTTGGTCTCGGAAAGGATTTCTTTGAAGCTTCGGAAGGGGCTGAAAAAATTTCTTCATTGTCTTCTACATTGTTTACCTGTCTTGGATCAAGAGGGGGACCATGACCATATTCCGCTCGCCGAGCAATAGCTTGATCTCCGAAGACAGTAAGGACTCCTGCTTGTGTGGGCATCTTCATGCACAAATAATTGTGATGCGCCACAGCTCCGAACTGGTTTAGCATGCCTCTTCCGAAGATGACGTTGTAAGCATACGGGGCATCTATAACATCGAAGATTACTTCCTCAGATCAGGGCCAACAAATCTTCCCCAAAGGTAACTTCCAGGCCTATTTGGCCAAGTGCATCAAGCGGAGGTCCTGCGAAGCCTTGCAAAGGACGAGCCGCTGGAACTAGATGCTTTCTGGAAATGCACAATTGATCGAAGGCTTGAACAAAAATGATATCTGCCGAACTACCTCCGTCAATCAACACCCTTCGAACTTCAGTGCCCGCAATATCAGCAGTGATAACAAGTGGGTCTGCATGCGGGAACTTAATGCCAGCTGCATCCTTCGCAGAAAAGGATATCGGTACATGAGACCACTCCGGCATTGCAGCTGCAGACGATGAAGTCCCAATATGGCCTACTTCCCTGACGTAGTCTCTTCACTGTCTCTTTGACATACTTCCGAGGGTACCTCCTCCGGAGATGGGGAGGACTACTCTTTTCCCTCGGTCTTGCCCTTCCTCTTGCTTCGGAGGTGGCATAACATTAGCCATTGGAGGGTGTCTTGCGGCATCAAAGTTTTCTATCCGCGCCACAGCGTGAACCGGCTCTGGGCGCGCTGCAGCTGGAACTCGGTCGGTAGTACCTCGACCCGAAGTTCTTTCTAGATACTCTCCTCTTAGAGTAAGTATAGTTTTGCAAGTATCAGTTGCATGGCTTCGATTTTCACCATGGATGCAGCAGAAAAGGGTCTAGCCTTTGCCAGCCGTTTTCCCTGGCGGCCTCTAACCGCTGGCCTTGTTCCCCGAAGACTGTGGAGCTCTCTGTATAAACTTCTGTGGGGGTGCAATATTCAAGACTTCAGAACGAGGGTGCTTTTGCCCTCTTCTCCGATCATGTTGAACTTCGAAGACTGGTTCTTGCGGCTGTGCCGAAGTTTTTACTTCTACTTTAACTTCTTGCAATATGGATGAAGTAGCTGCAGTTCTTCGAAGCCAACCTTCTTCTGACCTCGCATACTCCTCGAAGTATGACATCAACTGAGAGACCGAGGAGATGCTTTTCCGATGAAGCTTATCCAGGAGGCCTTGATGAGTGACGCCTTCCCGAGCTGCATCAACTACCGAAGATGCAGACAACCCCCGGATCTGCGACTTCGTATGAGCCAAGCGCTTGAAATATTGCCTCAATGTCTCTCCGGGGAGCTGTTTCACCTGGAAAAGGCTTCCTGTTGACATGGGAGGCACGAAGGTGCCTTGAAAATTGCTTACAAACTTCTTCTTCAGCTGCCCCCATGAATTAATTGATCCTGGCTTCAAGGACCAGAACCACCTTAATGCCACTCCTTGAAGAGCTAAGGGGAAGCACTTTGCCATGGTGTCTCGAACTCCTCCGCTAGCTTCAATTGCTAGGGCATAAGAACGAACAAACTCTCCGGGATCTTCATCTCCAACATACTTACAGAGCTTCGAAGTCTTAAACTTCGGATCAAAGCGAACTTTCTGCAGCTCAGGATGCAATGGAGATTCATTATCGAAGGAGGCGTTCTCCGGGGCTTCGGGATAGTCGGGTTCGTCGTCTTCGGGCACTTCTGGGATAGCTGGGATGGCTTGAGAGCGAAGCCTGTTCGTAGCTTCTTGTTGCCACCTTGCTACTTCAGCTTGAAGGTTGGCCATTTGAGTGGCCATATCTCCAAGATTGTCTTCATCTCCTCCGAAGGATCTTCCGGGTCTTGAGAACTAGTAGGATCAGTTCGAAGTGGGATGGAAGGTGGAAGAGGGATTCCAGGTGATCGAAGTATGGAAGGATTTGGCGGAGAAGCTTCGTATGTTCAAGGGATGGAAACTCCTTCCGGAGTTTGAGGTGGAGGGAATGTCGAAGGCCCTCCGACTTCAACCGTATCGGATGGTGTCTCTCCGGAGATCCGAGAGGACCTCCGAACAGGGTTACGAGGTGCGCTCCGCTTAGGAGGCATGATGTAAGAAGTTGGTAGAGAACGAAGTTTTTCGGACTAGGTTCCCCACGGACGGCGCCAACTGTTGGCGTAAAAGATTACGCTAACAGGTTTCTGTAGATTAGAAACTAACAAACGGAGTGTTTGCGAAGTGAACTGTTCTATGCCTCCGAAAGGATAATAACTTAGAATGGTTCGAATGTGTGTATTGAATAACTTGTATTCGGTCCCTCTTACAGGATGAAATGGGGGGTATTTATAGGCCCAAATATTAAGGAAAAGACCTATTTACCCCTCTGTTACAACCGACATAGTGGAAACTATTCGGTACCCTTGATAGGGCTAAAATGGTAAAAGACTAATCTAATAATATAAAAGATAAATCTTCCATCTTAGCTGGCAATAAAGATCTTGAAAAGCCTTAGTTCGAAGATGTACTTCGAACCAATGTCTATCTTCGTACTTCGAACTTGACTCAGGGTATCTTCGAAGATGGACGTCTGAAAACCTTCGAATCCACTATCTGCTTTTATGCGATTGCGGCAACAACCCCGAGGATGGGATATTTTCCCCCAACAATCTCTACATTGGAAATCACAACCCATGGATTTGCTGCCATGTTGCTAGGCTATGGGACTATTGCGATAGTGAAGTTCAAACAAAGATACTTCACACCGACCTTGTTTAGATAGATGAGGCACTAAGTATAACCTTTCAAAATGGATAAATGTATGACATTTCTTATGTTGTATAGTGCTTACTGCTAAACAATATGGTGTTTAATATTGTGTAGGGTGATACTATACATGCTCAGATATATCTACCGATCATTGATCAATTCAAAATGCTCCTTCAAGAAGGTAAGGTATACTACATTGACTCTTACCGTGTCAGGAATGCAAACAAACATTATAGGCCAGTGCAAAACACCTTTATGATCAACTTTACTAAGTGGACCATTCTAGAAGAGCGTATTGATGTGCCTGGTGGCTTCCCTTACATTACATTCTCCTTGACACCTTATCAAGACATGCCTAATCTTGTGGACAAAGCTGAGCGCTTTGTGGGTATCTTACTATCATATTGGTAGCCATATTTTTCCCTGTAATATCTTCTAATATAGTACCTATTTTGGTGTGCCCTATGTAGATGTGATGGGAGTTGTTATTGGGATCTCGACTGTTACCACCCTTCATCCAAAGTCACGACGAACTGATAGTTTCAAAAGAAAAATTCAGATATGTGATGGAAGTTCATAATATTATTCATTCAGTAGCTACTTTTTTCATGTATTCTTACTATTAACCTAACCACATATACACTGAAAGTAAACTAGCGGCAAACAACCTAGGCAGCACAAATATTTAGAATTTGTTCACCAAATCTATCCCGATTTTAATGATCGATGATTCAACGCTCAATATCTCGCTATGGGGAGAAAGGGCTACAACATTTCAGGCTGATCAGTTACATGTTGCTGGCCAAGAAGAGCCACAAGTTATTATCTTTGTTGGGACTCTTGTCAAGAGCTATCAAGAGACATGTATATCCATATATTCTTGTTATCTTTCTTTGTACATGGCATGACACATAGAACTTTTGAATTACAGGTCTTGCACTCTCTAATGGCTCCGCGTGTAGATGGTACTTAGATCTTGACATACCCCAAGTCCATGACCTAAAAACGAGGTCAGCTTACCGCGCATATTACTGTCTTCTTTTGTAATATCTCTTCTTTGCATCATCTATGTCCTTAGTATTTTTGCATGTCTATCTAGTGCCTTTTTTACATGTGTTATAAATTGCTCACCTGTGCGCTTTTCATGCATGCCCAGGTTTAAGGGGAACTTTCAAGCAATCAAGTGGCTTGACACACCTGCCACAACTATCATAGACGACTGTCACTGAAGGGGTGCCTGTTGCTCAGATCTTACAAATTAACCCACATAAGTGCAAGGTATACATTGTTATGTGTTTCTTTCTGTTCTTCTGATCGTATGTGTTCTTAGGACATACTCCACTTAACTGCATTTATTAGGGCCTAATTTGCTTCATTCAATCACAACATGTTTGTTTTGTGGTCAATGTGACTACGAAGAAAATCTGCCATGACACTCCGTTGTGGTACAACTCGTGTGATATGTGCTTTAGAACCATGAGACCATATGAATCTACCTACAGATGCACTGGGTGCTATAAAATATCCACATCTATTCCAAGGTATACATCTTACCTTGCATGGCACAACTACAATAACTTTTAGCCTTTGTGCACTGACCTTACCATCAACAAACACATGTACAAACTTGTTCTCATAGCTGGTGATGAAACTAGTGATACAAAGTTTGTTCTGTTTGGCTGCACTGCCCAGCATGTTGTTCGTAAGACAGTGGGGACCCTCCTTGCTGAAAATCCACCTCACAAAGATTTCATCGCAGATGAAATAACCGCGCTGCTAGAAAAAACATATGTCTAGAATGTTAGCTATATAGAAGATACTATTCATAGCAATGAAGAATCGCTCCAAGTGAACACAGTCATATCCTCCTCTGACCCTGAACAACCCCCTCTATTGATCTCACCATCAGGATCAGTAGCTTCAATGGCCATGACAACAATGAGCTCTAGCAGTGTGTGGTCTTTAGGGAAGACCATGATGACACGAAAACGTGCCCCTGCACTTAGGCCGATTTGACGATCCAAAAATGTCACAGAACGTTGACGTCACGTTCCGACAATCCTTAAACAATGGTTAGGAAACAATAGAGTCGCCAAGCAATCACATAATATAAATCTAAAATTATTCAATTAACTGAAGTGCTGAAAAATAACTAAAATAATAAAAAACCTAATTAAACCGAACCGGCCAAAACGGGGCCGGTTGGACCGAAACCTAATAGGAGGTTAGACCAGCCAAGAGAAGCCGGTCGGACCGATGCTATGCCGCCGGTTGGACCGATGCTATGATGTCGGTCGGACTGGTGGTGCGAAGGGTTGGCCGAAGGGGCTTCGGCCTAGGCTGCGAAGTCTTTGTCGAAGGGTACCCTTCGGCTGGTCGGACCGAGGCTATACCTTAGGTCGGACCACCGATGGCTGAAGTGGACAGGGGGTACTCCGATGCCAGATTACCTCCAATGTGATGGGTCCCAACGTCCGGCATGAAGGATCCCGAAGCCTCCTACGAAGCCCGGTCAGACCGGCCTCGTGCCGCCAGTCGGACCGAGGGGTAACCTCCGGTCGGACCGACTGCCCCTAGAAAGTGGTCTCCTGACTCCGGCGATCATTCTTCCCATGGATGGATCACAACCAGAACTCTTGGAATGGCTGGGAGTTATGAAACACTGCAAAAAATACCAAGATGAGAACCCAAGGGTTGGTTTCGGAGTGTGATGAGTGATTGACAGAGTTTATCCTCTGGTTCGAAGGGGTACCTCCGAAGGGGGTTCGGAGGTTGGAACTCCGAAGGTGTTCAGAGGTGGTTTCACTGAAGGGTTCGGTGGTTTGGTTGCTGCAGCTGTTGCAGCGGAGTGTGCCTGTCCGAGGGGTCCGACAGTACACAATGACTGGGTTGTCCCGAAGGTCTCAGTACTTTGGGCGGTTCACCGGAGTGTGTGCCGAAGGTTGCTAACCTGGAGAGGTCTCCGGAGTACTGGATACACTTGTCTGCTTGTCTGTGGTGCGCAGGGGACCACGTAGGCGACGGACGGTTCGTAGCAGGTGAACCTGGGTCAAGCGGAAGGCTTGATGCCAGTGGAGTGGGGAGCTCCGTCACGAAGGCTACGAAGGGGTCCAGGTCGGTCCTCGGGTCGAGGTGCACCAAGTGAAGGCTGTAAGTGCGGAGTGTGGCTCCGGGTGAAGGTACTCCGAGACAAAGTCCTCGGAGGCAAGGCACTTCGAAGGGTACTCCGGATGGAGTGACTTCGGAGTATGGTGGAACAAGTCCTCTGCGGAGGCAAGGCGTTCGAAGTGTGCTCCGGAGGGAGACATTCGAAGGTACCAGACGAAGGTCTCAGAAGTCGAGGTGCATCAAAGGCATGGTCCGGGTGAGGCTCGTCGAGGAGTGTGCTCGGGGAGAGACACTGCGACGAAGTGCTCATGGAATGCTTCATGCGGAGGCCTTGGACGAAGGAGGGACTTCGAAGGATGGTACTCCGAAGGTGGGGCTTCGGAGTGAGGAAGGCTTCGGAGCGAGGCTAGCTCCGGAGCGAGGTTGACTTGTGGTGCTTCGGCCATGCATGGCTTCGGTACACGGACTGACGGAGTTCGAGCTGGGAGTAGCTACGAAGCCGTGGTGGTCCACTCCGAGGGTGTTGGTGCGAAGGCCCAAGGACTTTGACAGCTTCGGCTCAAAACCGTCACTGTATCAGAGACTAACTTCGGTGAAGCGAAGGCCATCAGGCTCAAGGCTTCTCACCGAAGCTACCGCACCCCTCGCGTGCGAAGGGGGGCTCTGGAAAGGTCAAAGACTGCAAAGGCTGACATTGTCTGCTCTGCAAAAAGCTGACGCTGTCCCCTCTGCAAAGCTGACAGAGAAGCCTCCAGAATAAAGTTGACTTCCTGTTGTACCCCTCTGTTATGTAGAGACAAAACTGGTGTAAACCCTAGGGGTAAAGTAGTCATTTCACTTAGGGTGAATAGTGGCTATAAATATGGGGGCTGGGTAGGTAACATTTAACACTTTGAGCATTTACTGTTGAGCTCCTGTACTAGCCCCACATACGTTGTATTCATCCAGTGAGTTCTTTTACTGTGTTCCTTGTTCAAGCGGCGAAGCCCTGCTTCTGTGTTGTCTTTCTGCTTGATCTTGTTTGCATACCTCGCTAGTTGTAGTGCACCGAAGCCTGTCTAGGCGAAGGGTGTTTTGTGCGAAGTGTGCTTTTCAGTGTGCGTTCGCTCTGTGTAACAGAAGGCTAGACCTTGCTGCTTACTAGTGAAGCCCTGATCGAAGCACATTTAGCTTCGCGTGTCGAAGCACCTAGCAAAGTCTGTTAGTGTGCGTTTAGACCTTCAGTGTACGAAGCCCAGCACCAGTTGCTGTCGCTAAGTATTAGGTCGAAATCCTCAAAGGGCAGTCCACTCTTGCGAAGGGTGAAGTGCGAAGCCTGCTCGAAGCACCCTGTGTGCGGAGCCTGCACTGACTTAGCAGAGTTGTTTTCGGGGTTGTGAGTGGAGCGAAGTCTGCTTGACTTCAGACTTTTACTCCTTGCGAAGCCTGTGTTCGGAGCTGTCAAATACCTCCGAACCAGACCTTCGAAGGTTGGTGTTCGAAGCCTGTTCCGCAGTAGACAGAATTAAAAACCGAAGGCTGTTTTTAGCCTGAATTTTTAAAAGCTCCCATTCACCCCCCTCTGGTCGCCGTTTTCGGTCCAACAATTGGTATCAGAGCAGGTTAAGATCACCAGTTGACCTTAACCAGTTTTGTGATCTGTTGGCGACATGGATAGAGCTAGTAAAGTTCCTCTGTTCGATGGGACTGATTTTGCATACTGGAAGGTGCGCATGGAGGCTTATTTGCTAAGCCAAAGAAATGCAATTTGGGAGATTGTGGACTCACAATACTCCATCCCTGAGACTCGCACCTCTCAAACAGAAAAAGATCAGTATAATGCCAACTCCAAGGCAAGGAATATACTGTTCATTGGTTTGAGCCGGAGTGAGTTCGATAGGGTGCAGCACCTTAGGACTGCTAGGGAAATTTGGACCACTCTCACTATTTTTCATGAGGGATCTACTCAGATCAAGGCCAGGCGCCAAAGCACATACAATCAACAGTATCAGCTGTTTGTGCAGGCACCTGGTGAATCTATAGATGCCATGTTTTCGCGCTTTGATGCTATAGTGAGTAACTTGCGGTCCAACGGGACGCTTGCTTACAATGATCATGATAGGGCTATCAAGCTTCTCTATGCTCTTGACCGTAGCATATGGGAAGTAAAGATATCCAGCATTGAGGAGTCCACAGGTTATGACACATTGACCTGTGATGAACTCTTTAGCAAGCTGAAGTCCACAGAGATTGCCAAGGCATCTCTTGCTGTGCACAGAAGCTCTTTGCCACAACCATTGGCATTGGTTTCTAGCACTAGCCGTGGCACAGCTGCAGAACCAAACACATCTGGTACTTGTGTTCTTGCAGATGGTTTTGCTTTGTCCTCCCTGGTCTCCGTCACAAAGGAGCAGGTGGATACTCTGGACGATGATGAGCTTGCTCTCATTGCCAGAAGGTTCACCCGCTTTCATCATGAGAGACGGGATCAGAGGAGAAGTGGTTTTAGTGGTTGCTTTGAATGCGGTGACACTTCTCACATCAAGGCCAATTGCCCAAAACTCAAGAAGAGAGATGAGAGTGAGCGCCCCAAATACCACAAGAAGGAGAGGAAACCCTTTGTGAAGGGCAAGCGCGGCAAGGTGGCTAAGAGACTAGCCAAAGCCGCTTCTAGAGCATTTGTTGCTGCTCTCAGTGACATCGACACTTCCTCAACTGAGGAGTCGAGCTCTGAGGAGCAGGAGTCCCCAAGGAAGGAGGACAAAAAGGACAAGAAGGGACGAGACTTCACCGGCCTTTGCTTCATGGCCGACAGCGATCACAGCGGCGATGAGCTTGACTCATCTGAGGTACCTCTATCATCTGACCAGCTATTAATTAAATTAGATGAGCTGAATGAAGTAGTTCTCGGTCAGGATAGATTACTTGTGCAAGCCGCTAGAGAAAGAAAAGTCCTTAGACTTAGGCTAGAATCTGTTTCTACTGAATATGCCATGTTTAAGTCTAAAGTAAATGATGCTGATTGTGAATCTTGTTCTGTTGTCATGGGTGAGCTTGCTCAGTTGCGTTCTATTAATGCTCAAAATCTTTTTGAGCTTGAGACTGCATAGAAGCAGCTTTTGGTGGTGGATTCTAGACCTCATGATAATATTGAATGCATGAACTGTTCTTTATTGCGCGAGAGCATTAATTTACGTGATAAGCATGTTCATGATTTGGAGGCTAGATTGGAGAGGGACCGGTAGTTCTAAGGATGTGCAGCCTGTTTGTGACACGTGCATTACCCTTAAGGACCAGCTAGGCACTGTTAGAGAGCGAGCTGAGAACCTCATGTCTGAAAATGAATATCTTCTTTCTGTGGTTAACAAATGCACTGAGGGAAAGGGTAGGATGGATTTGCTCTTGGCCAAGACCAAGATGTGTGCTGACAGAGCAGGGTTAGCTCTAGGTTTGGGTTTTGAGAGGATTCCTTCAGAAAATGGAAAGAAAACTGTTTTTACCTCTCCCACTACCCTAGAGAAAGAGAGAGCTCTGTTAGACACCCCATCAGCCAAAAAGCCTACCCGACCACCAAAGAAAACCACCCCTCCTACCAAGAAAAATCCTCCCAAGAAAACCACTCAGAAGAAGCCCAAGGAGCCTATGAGAGTTGCTCCTGTGACCCATGAGAGTGCCCCTAGAAGAATTTTTCACTGTTCCTACTGTCAGCGGGCGGGTCATTTGGTTGGGTTCTGCTTTCATCGCATCAAGGATGAGCGATGCTCTCAGGCGATGAGTTACCAGGACATGCATTACTCATCTTTAGGTATGCATGAGTCTGAGTTTTACTATCGTCCTGCTTTTGAGGCTCCTCGTGCTTCTCGGAGAGGTTTTGCTCCTCGAGGTGTTCACCATGTTTCATATGGTGGTAGACCCGGGCGAGTAGCTTTGTACCTCGTCAGAGTAGGAGACCTCGACATGTTGTTCGATCACAGCATGTAGGTAGACCTCACACTTTGCATCATTCAGATTATCATGTGCGTAGACCGTCTACTTTTACTGCACCTACTACTCGTGTCACTCAGTGCTGGATGCCTCGTCATTTTTTCACTCACCCAGCACTGAGCGATCGAGATATTCTTATCATGTGTAGGTGACAGATCGAGGCTTGGAGGGCACGTGGATCATGGACTCCGGTTGTTCGCGCCACATGACCGGAGATGCAGCATGGTTCTCCAGCCTCACCACAACCAAGCAAAGGGAACATATCACCTTCGGAAACAATCGAAGGAGTAGAGTGAAAGGTAAATGTGTGGTAAGAATTAACTCGAATTTCACTCTCAAAGATGTTGCTTTGGTTGAAAACCTGGGATACAATTTGCTTTCGGTATCTCAGTTGCTTGATGAGGGCTTCGAAGTGCGATTTCATCACGATACTTCGCAAGTGCTCAATTCTGATGGCGTTATGGTGTGTAAGATCTTTAGAGTTGGGAGAGTTTTTGGAGCTGATTTTTCAGAGTCATCTGGTTTTTCTCATTGTCTTGTTGCACATTCGACTTCTGAGCTCTGGAAGTGGCATAGGAGACTAGGGCATATGAGCTTTGAGTTGCTCGCTCGTCTGAGCGCCCTAGGTCTGATCCGAGGATTGCCCAAGCTCAAGTTTGAGAAGAATTTAGTTTGCGCTCCTTGTCGACATGGAAAAATGATTGCCGCTTCGCATTCGCCAGTCACCACAGTGATGACTGAACAACCCGGAGAACTTCTCCACATGGACACTGTAGGTCCTTCTCGGGTTAGTTCTTTAGGCGGCAAGTGGTATGTTTTAGTCATTGTTGACGATTTCTCTCGCTACTCTTGGGTCTTCTTTCTTGCCAGCAAGGATGAAGTGTTTTCACACTTTCGGAGCTTGGCATTGAGACTTTTCACTAAACTCCCAGGTGCATTGAAATTCATTCGAAGTGATAATGGCACCGAGTTCAAAAACAGTCTCTTTGTTGACTTTTGCATGGAGCATGGCATAGAACATCAATTCTCTGCTCCGCGGGTTCCTCAACAAAACGGTGTTGTTGAGAGGAAGAACCGCACTTTGGTTGAGATGGCTAGGACGATGCTTAATGAGCATATGACTCCTAGAAAATTCTGGGCTGAGGCCATGAACACTGCTTGCTACATCTCAAACCGAATATTCTTGCGCTCAATTTTAAACTTGACATCTTATGAGCTGCGTTTTGGGAGACAGCCCAAGTTACTCATCTTCGAGTTTTTGGCTGTCGTTGATGTATCCTAAAACGTGGTAATTTGGATAAATTTGAGTCGCATTCTTCTGACGGGATCTTTTTGGGTTACACTACACATGGTCATTCTTATCGTGTTTATAACTTGGAAACTAACACTGTCATCGAGTCATGTGATGTGACTTTTGATGAATCAACCCCCTCTGTTAGTTCTGCTCTTGAACAGGCAAATGAACACGACATGGAACAGACCATCTTCGAAGACGAAGATCCCGGAGATTTCGAGGATGAACCCCTACTACCTTTGACATCAACCCCCGAAGCTGACCCCGCTTCAATCACTTCGGCACGAGGTCCCGAAGCAACTACCTCGACATCGGTCATCTTGGACCACTCCAACGCACAAGTTGAGGGGGAGACTGCATCCCGCCGCGAGGCTCCACACCATGTTCAAAGGATGCATCCTCCCGAGCAGATCATTGGTGAGCTTGATCAAAGGGTAACACGTTCCCATGCTCATTTCATTGATTCCGCTTTTGTTGCTTCTTTCGAGCCCTTAAATGTTAGTCATGCACTTTCTGATTCTAGTTGGATCAATGCCATGCATGAGGAACTTGAAAATTTTGAGAGAAACCAAGTCTGGTCATTAGTTGATCCTCCACCAAATGTTCATTTCATTGGAACAAAATGGATTTTCAAAAACAAACAAGGGGAGGATGGGACTATAGTTAGAAACAAGGCTAGGCTTGTAGCTCAGGGTTATTCTCAACTAGAAGGGATTGATTTTACTGAAACTTTTGCACCTCTTGCTCGCCTTGAGGCCATTAGGATTTTGATTGCCTTTGCGACATCTAGGGGATTCAAACTCTATCAAATGGATGTCAAAAGTGCTTTTCTTAATGGCTTCATAGGTGAAGATGTTTATGTAAAACAACCCCCTGGTTTTGAAAACCCCAAGTACCCACATAAAGTCCTTAAACTTCATAAGGCTCTTTATGGACTCAAGCAGGCCCCTCGGGCTTGGTATGATAGACTTAAGTATTTTCTGCTTGAGCGGGGGTATTTTATGGGCTCTGTTGATAAAACCCTGTTTACTCTCAAACATGGCAAAGATTTCCTTCTAGTGCAGATTTATGTGGATGATATCATCTTTGGTGGCTCTTCTCATGCTTTGGCTGCCGAGTTTGCAGATACCATGAGCAGGGAATTTGAAATGTCCATGATGGGTGAACTCACCTTTTTCCTTGGGTTGCAAATCAAGCAAAGCAAACAAGGTACTTTCGTCCACCAACGAAGTACACCAAGGACCTGCTCAAGAAGTTTGACATGGCCGATGCGAAGCCCCTCGCCACTCCGATGGCTACATCTGTAGCATTGGATCCTGACGAAGATGGAGAAGCTGTAGATCAGAAGGAATTCCGAAGCATGATCGGCTCCCTCCTCTACTTGACTGTTATGAGGCCGGACATACACTTCGCAGTGTGTCTGTGCGCTCGTTTTCAGGCTTCACCACGAGCTTCGCACCGCCAAGCGGTAAAACGCATACTCAGGTATCTCAAACATACCCTCGAATTTGGCATATGGTATTCAGCGTCTTTATCTTTATGTCTTCGAGGTTATTCCGATGCGGATTTTGCTGGGTGTAGGATTGATAGGAAGAGTACCTCTGGTACTTGTCATTTTCTAGGTACTTCTCTGGTTTGCTGGTCTTCTCGCAAACAGTCTAGTGTTGCACAATCGACTGGCTGAGGCCGAATATGTTGCTGTAGCTAGCTGTTGCTCTCAGATTTTGTGGATGGCTACCACTTTGCGGGATTTCGGGTTAGATTATAAGAGTGTTCCACTTTTCTGTGATAACACTAGTGCTATTTGTATTGCAAACAACCCGGTTAAGCACTCCAGAACCAAACACATTGATGTGCGATATCATTTTCTCAGAGATCACAATGAGAAGGGTGATATTGAACTTCAATATGTTGATACCCAACACCAGCTAGCCGATATTTTCACGAAACCCCTCGATGCTTCTCGTTTTGCCTACTTGCGTGGGGAACTTGGCATTTGTCACCCTTACGGCATTTTGTGAGGGGGAGCAGGCTTTAATTGTCTTGCATGTGCTCGTCATGTGTGGAATTGCATTTACATTTTTTGCATTTATATGCCTGATTGTAATTCATGAAATCGTGTCAGCTCAGCTCTTTTTAATTTATCTGAAACATTAATGTGCATGATGTTTTCTTTTCAAAATCATGCTCACTGCTCAATCTTGTATCTAGCATGTTTAGGCAGGACTGCTTAAGCTAGCTTTTATCTGCTTGATAGCAAGACCCTTTTCTCTGGATGCTAATTTGTGCAACTTGACAAACTGTTCTACATATTCATGGATAGTCATAAAGTGCTACACAATTTGTTTACTTCAATCAAAAATTGCAAAAATCCATGTTTTGCATGCTTCAAAGTAAAAGATCCAGGGGGGTTTGTTTTGTCACACTACTCTATTCTAGACTGCTTACCATTGCACATTGGTCTGAACTGGAATGGTGTAGTGTCTACCAAAATCATTGCCTTAAGCTTCTGATGGCTTTAATGCCTAGTCTTGGTCTGATTGGAAAGTATAAGGTGGACAAACAAATAACCCCTGGCATTAAGAAAAGAACAACAACATTCAATGTTCATCAAGTTTGCTTTCATTGCTCCATTTGAACTGGACTTGTTTATCTAGAGTAGAAATTGACTGGCTTTGCGCAGTCCTTGCTTTTACTTGTCTAGTTACCATGATAGAGTGGTGATGCCTTTATTTCAAAATGATAAAATCACATGTTGCCATCATGTTTTTAGAGAATGTTAAATTGAGCTGAGCACATGATATTTGGTATTAAGTATTGGCATATTTTTGTTTTATATGTCTTTGCAATTCTGCTCATTTTCAAGCAATGCATCTTTTTCATGCTCCTTGATGCTTGCATTGCCAAAGGGGGAGAAAGTGTTGAGTTCTCTGTAGCAAGGGGGTATAATTTTCACAGGAGGAGTTTTTATTTGCCGAAGGGGCTTTTACTCTTTTGAAAAGGGGGAGGAAAATTCTTTTGTCAAGTGACATGATTTGGCTCGTTTCTGAGTTTTTTATGGTCACTTGTGTGCTGAAAGTCTTTAAATTTTCTTGAACTTGAAATTGGTTGTCAATGCACTCATCAAGGGGGAGATTGAGAAACCAAGGGTTGGTTTCGGAGTGTGATGAGTGATTGACAGAGTTTATCCTCTAGTTCGAAGTGGTACCTCCGAAGGTGTTCGGAGGTTGGAACTCCGAAGGTGTTCGGAGGTGGTTTCACCGAAGGGTTCGGTGGTTTTGTTGCTGCAGCTGTTGCAGCGGAGTGTGCCTGTCGGAGGGGTCCGACAGTACATGATGACTAGGTTGTACCGAAGGTCTCGGTACTTTAGGCGGTTCACCAGAGTGTGCGCCGAAGGTTGCTAACCCGGAGAGGTCTCCGGAGTACTAGATACACTTGTCTGCTTGTCTATGGTGCGCAGGGGACCGCGGAGGCGACGGACGGTTCATAGCAGGTGAACCTGGGTCAAGCGGAAGGCTTGATGCCAGTGGAGCAGGGGAGCTCCGTCACGAAGGCAGCGAAGGGGTCCAGGTCGGTCCTCGGGTCGAGGTGCACCAGGTGAAGGCAGTAAGTGCGAAGGCCTTGGACGAAGGAGGGACTTCGAAGGGTGGTACTCCGAAGGTGGGGCTTCGGAGTGAGGAAGGCTTCGGAGCGAGGCTAGCTCCGGAGGGAGGTTGACTTGTGGTGCTTCGGCGATGCATGGCTTCGGTACACGGACTGACGGAGTTCGAGCTGGGAGTAGCTGCGAAGCCGTGGTGGTCCACTCTGAGGGTGTTGGTGCGAAGGCCCAAGGAGTTTGACGGCTTCGGCTCAAAACCGTCACTGTATCGGAGACTAACTTCGGTGAAGCGAAGGCCATCAGGCTCAAGGCTTCTCACCGAAGCTACCGCACCCCTCGCGTGCGAAGGGGGGCTCCGGAAAGGTCAAAGACTGCAAAGGCTGACATTGTCTGCTCTGCAAAAAGCTGACGCTGTCCCCTCTGCAAAGCTGACAGAGAAGCCTCCAGAATAAAGTTGACTTCCTGTTATACCCCTCTGTTCTGTAGAGACAAAACTGGTGTAAACCCTAGGGGTAAAGTAGTCATTTCACTTATGGTGAATAGTGGCTATAAATATGGGGGCTGGGTAGGTAACATTTAACACTTTGAGCATTTACTGTTGAGCTCCTATACTAGCCCCACATACGTTGTATTCATCCAGTGAGTTCTTTTACTGTGTTCCTTGTTCAAGCGGCGAAGCCCTACTTCTGTGTTGTCTTTCTGCTTGAGCTTGTTTGCATACCTCGCTAGTTGTAGTGCACCGAAGCCTGTCTAGGCGAAGGGTGTTTTGTGCGAAGTGTGCTTTTCAGTGTGCGTTCGCTCTGTGTAACAGAAGGCTAGACCTTGCTGCTTACTAGCGAAGCCCTGATCGAAGCACATTTAGCTTCGCGTGTCAAAGCACCTAGCGAAGTATGTTAGTGTGCGTTTAGACCTTCAGTGTACGAAGCCCAGCACCAGTTGTTGTCGCTAAGTATTAGGTCGAAGTCCTCAGAGGGCAGTCCACTCTTGCGAAGGGTGAAGTGCGAAGCCTGCTCGAAGCACCCTGTGTGCGGAGCCTGCACTGACTTAGCAGAGTTGTTTTCGGGGTTGTGAGTGGAGCGAAATCTGCTTGACTTTGGACTTTTACTCCTTGCGAAGCCTGTGTTCGGAGCTGTCAAATACCTCCGAACAAGACCTTCGAAGGTTGGTGTTCGAAGCCTGTTCCGCAGTAGACAGAATTAAAAACTGAAGGCTGTTTTTAGCCTAAATTTTTAAAAGCTCCCATTCACCCCCCTCTGGTCGTCGTTTCCGGTCCAACACAAGAGATCGAAGTAATTCGTCTAGGAGACCGAATTACCAATAGAAACCGATAAAATCGATAGAAATTCGTTATGTGGATGACACAAACGATTCACTAGCGAATCGACAAGGACTTACCGTGATTACGACGTGGTGGATGGATAGTTTACAATGCAAACCAGCAAAGGTGCACATGCTAAGCTAAACCTAGGGCAAAGAAAGTAAATGTGATTAAAGGTAGATAATAGATTGGATCTATTAGTGTTTTGGGGGGGTCTCCTTGAATCGGCCTTGCCTCTTTTTATAGAGGTTGGTTATGAGTTCCTGGGATCTAATCTGAGTTAGACACGGGTTCCAAGTCATCCAAAATTAATTAGGGATAAAAATACCCCGATATAAACCATTAGTTGTCGGACTCGGGTTAGGCCGGTCTGACTGAGCCTACATGTCCAGTTGGACCGGCCTGTGCCAGGTCTCGACATATTTTTGGTAAAACTACCAAACAGTGATATTTTGATAATTTTAACCATTAATCCCATTTTTTGCTGTCAACACATGTCCCCCTGCGTTTTGGAAAACTTTAGTGAGCCAAAAGCACAATGAGCTAAGGGCGATATGCTTTATATCAGCCTTTCGACATTTTAAGCGTTTTACCACACACTTGGGAAGTACTTTTTTCAAATACCTACCATTCAAATCTTTACGAAATCGCTCTCCTTGAAGTGACTCTAACAAATATGCATTGCCTGGAGCGATTTGAGCAACTCTAAAAGGACCTTCCCAACTAGGCAACCATTTGCCAAATTTTAGGCTCTTAGTGCCTAAAGGCAAAATCATCTTCCAAACCAAGTCACCTACTTGAAATGATTTTTCTCTCACCTTCTTGATATAAGCTCTAGCCACTCTTCTTTTGTCTCTTTCTATTGCCTATAGAGCTCTTAACCTCTTATCGGTCACTTCTTCCAAATTATCCTTCAAAAGAGTTTCATACTTATTGACCGATAAGCCGTCTTTCTTACGTAACCTTAAAGAGCCAAGATTCACCTCTACGGGTAAAATGTCTTCTTGTCCATATACTAACTCATATGGACTCACTTTGGTGGCACCATGCTTTGCAACTCTACATGCCCATAACGCTTCAGAAACTACTTCATGCCACCTTTTAGGAAACTCTTCAATCTTTTTCTTAATGAGCTTAATCATAGTTTTATTACTAGACTCGGCCTGACCATTGGCCTGAGCATAGTATGGTGAAGAGTTTACAACCTTTATACCATAAGATTCGGCAAAATCACACACTTCCTTAGAAACAAATGAAGCACCCTGATCTGTAGTAAGAGTTTGAGGGATACCGAATCTACGTATAATGTGCTTCAAGATGAAATCAATTACCTCGTTTTGCGTCATGTTCTTGAGAGGCACAACCTCGGTGCACTTGGTCAAGTAATCTGTAGCCATCAACACGAACTGATGCCCTTTTGAAGAGGAAGGATTAATTTGGATGATGAAGTCCAAGGCCCAACCTCGGAACGACCATGGTTTGATAATAGGATTGAGTAAAGATGCAGGAGCGAGCTGAATAATACCAAACCTTTGACAAACTTCACATCCTCTATAGTACTTAAAACAATCTTCAGTCATAGACGGCCAATAAAACCCTGCTCTTTTGAGGATCCAACTCATTTTTTGGGCCGACTGATGAGTACGACAAAGACCTTCATGTAATTCACCCACAACAATTCTAGAATGATCGGCATTCAAACATCTCAAAAGTACTCCATTAATAGTTCGGCGATACAACTCATCACCGAGTAACACAAATTTAAACGCTTGTCGCCGAATGTTGGCGTAAAAGATTACGCTAACAGGTTTCTGTAGAAAGGAAACTAACAAACGAAGTGTTTGTGAAGCAAACTGTTCTAAGCCTCCGAAAGGATAATAGCTTAGACTAGTTCGAAAGTGTGTATTGAATCACTTGTATTCGGTCCCTATTACAGGGTGAAATGGGGGGTATTTATAGGCCTAAACATTAAGGAAAAGACCTATTTACCCCTCTATTACAACCGACATTAAGGAAACTATTCGGTTTCCTTAATAGGGCTAAAATGGTAAAAGACTAATCTAATAGGATAGAAGATAAGTCTTCCATCTTAGCTGGCAGAAAAGATCCTGAAGGGCTTTGGTTCGAAGACATACTTCGAACCAGTGTCTGTCTTCGGGCTTCGAACGAGGTTCTGAGCATCTTCGAAGATGGTCTTCGGACAATCTTCGAACTGGTTGCCTGTCTTCATGCTGCTTTGGCAATAACCCCGAAGATGAGATATTTTCCCCCAACAGTAGCCCCTCGAATACGCTTCTCCGTTTGACATGTAACGTTTAGGAGAGCAGTATACGCAAGAAAAGTATTCATGCGTAGGGGTTAACAGATTTATATCATCTCCGAACTATGTGGAGATAAATGCTTCGGATTGGTATTCGAAGGAGTTACATTCGAAGTAACTTAGAAGTGTCTTTAGAAAGACTGAAGACTTTTTAGACTTAGAAAAAATAGCCGTTAACCTGTTTCTTCTATCAGAAGTTAAACGATCCGTTATTTTCGGAGGAAAATAACGGGCGAGAATGCGAAAGGGCAGAACCCGAACGGTAACAAACGGAACATTTAGGCTATAAATAAAGGGCTTAAAACTTACCCGATTACCTTTTCACCGCTTTCTCACAATCAAAAGCTTTTCGAGCCCCTTGAGTCCTTGAGCCCTAGCCTTTGATTTCTTGAGCCCTAGCCTCCAGTTCCTCCAAAGCGATCCAGAGATTGCAATGGCGAAGACCAAGGGATCAGCGCCTCCTTCGATTGTGGCTCGGCAACAGGCGGCAGCAGCAGCAGCAGCAACGTTGGTGGCGATACCTTCGGTGGCCGCAACAACATCTATGGCGGCTGGAGGGGGAAATCCCCAAATCTCTGCTGACCAAGGTTTGTGCCCCCCATCAACTAAGTATTTAGATCAGTCCTTCCAGTTGGGGCCTTCGACCTGCAAAAGGGAGTCCTTGACAATCGCAGTAGGAGGGAATATTGGTGCGGGAGTTATGATTCGAAAGCCAGGAAAAGAAGTAATTCCAGTGCCAAGACCCGGAGAAGTGGTAGTGTTCGAAGCCTTCTTCGAAGCGGGCTTGGGTCTCCCTGCAGTGGACTTTTTGGCGGAGGTACTCAACCTATTCCATGTAACCCTCCCCCAACTGTCTCCGAATGCGGTAGCTAGATTAGCTATCTTTGAGTGGGCTTTGAGGGCCGAAGGATGCGAAGGAAGGGCTGAAATCTTCGCAGCATTACATAGAGCAACCTGCCAGCCGAAAACCTTCGTAACTCCCGGAGGTGAAAAAGTAGTAATATCTTTTGGCAGTATCAATTTTAGACTTTGGGATGAGTATGCCCTTCGCTTTCCTGCTAAAGCTATCAACGCCAGATGGTACACCGATTGGGTCCTGAGGTGGTTTTATGCCGAAGTTGGAGCGAGCAATCCTCTGGCTGGACCCCTTAAAGAAATCCAATTCCGGAAGGAAGCTTTGGTGCGACCTGACGAAGGCCAATTCGAAGCCCGTCTGAACCTGCTTGAAAAAGTTAGCCGAAGGCTCAGTATGCGAGACTTGACTGAAGAATTCATTGGTCTTCAAATTCCTCCACTGATGGCCAACTGGCCTATCATCTTCGAAGATGACTCCGAAGGCGGTCTTCGCAAAATTAACTTGACTTCAAGTCCTACAGGTAACTTCGAAACCAACATGCATTAAACATATTTACTTCGAAGAAAAAACTAACTTGAATTATTTATTTTGCAGTTTCTTCAGCCCCTGTTACTTCAGAACAGATTATAAGGGCTGCGGAAAAGATCTTGGGTGCTCCAACTCCGGCTAAGAAAGAGTGGCGAATTAAACTAGTTGGGAGTTGGGAGAGATTTAACAGAGTATGGGGAATGCTGAAACTCACTCCTCCCCCTCTGATGGATTGGGCGCCTTTGGAGAAAGGGCCTCAGAAAAGAAAAGCCGAAGCTGGAACTTCAAGTTCAGCGAAAACTCCGGTGAAGAAGGTGGCTCAGAAGCCGAAGAACCTCGCACCTTCAGATCCTACACCTTCGGATCCTGCGCCTTCAAGCTCAAGAACCTCAATTTCTGGTTCTAAAGAGGATGAAGGTACATTATTAGTGAAATTGATTGACGAAGATGCAGCTCAACGAAATATTCATACTGAAGATACTGCAGGTATTCCGGAGCCCCAGACCAACATAGAAGAAGTTAGAGCTCCGGATACCCAAGAGGAGCAAATCGAAGCTCCTATGGGTGAAGATGAAGCCGAAGTTCCTGCAACTTCGGTTGTGGAGGAAAGGACTGCTCACGGAGGTGCTCCGTCAGTGGAAAATCTAACTGCGGAGTCAGATGATGACTTTACTTTTGACCCTCCGACCAGTCCAGTGCTCGATCTTCCGGAGAATGAAGGTGAATTTTGCATAATTCTTATCATTTTCTGCAAGATTTTACAATGTATAATATTTTTGTTTTTGTAGAGCCTCCTGTTGTCGAAGTACCTCACGAAGATACAATTCAAAGGCCTTCAACAACTTCGGAGCCACGCCCGGAGGTTACTCAACAAGGGCCTGGAAGAGGTAAAAGGCACATAGAGCCTCCTCTTACTCAAGGATCGACTTCATCTGAGTCAATAGATGAAAGTGAATCAACTGAGGGGGGGCCATCTTCAGAAGTTCCAAGGGCCTCGGAAGAACTCTCCGGACCTTCGCTAAGCAGAGCTGATCAGAAGGCTTCAGTAATGCTTCCTCTCATAACTCCTTTTTTGGAGGAGAAAACCGGACTTGGGACTTTGGTTAAACCTTTGGGTCAAGCCAGTCGCAAAGTCGGGGAAACAGAACTGGTAGCCCTTTTAAGCAGAGCGAAGGGCTCGGAGCTTAACCTTGCTGTAGAAAGAGCAGCTTATCAGGTATAAAGCATCTTCGAAGCAAATAGCAAATTATATATGAATAATTTCTTATTTCAGTTTTTCTTTTTTCTTAGCAAGCAGTCTTAGCCCGCGCTGCGGCTTTATCGAACGAAAATGAAATTGCTCAACTTCGGGAAGAGAACGAAGCTCTTCAAAGAAATTTTAACTTCTCCGAAGGTCGAGTAGCTCAGATGGATAATGTAATACTAACAGAGCGAAGGGCTAGGCAAAGCTTGGAGGCTGCGAAGAAAGAGATCGAAGCAGAAAGAATTGTGCTTCGGGCAGAAGTTGAAAGACTGCGGACGGAGGATGCTGCTAAGGGGTCCGAACTTGTGAGACTCCAAGAAGAGGCTAACCAACTCTTGACTCAAAAGAATATATTGACTACGGATAATGCTAGAATCTCTGGAGTTCTAGCAGAAACGACTTCGGTCAAGGATGCACTTATTGAGGAAAAACTCAAGTCTGAGAAGGTGGCTTCGGAGGTCATCGAGCAGATGCTAGGTGTCTTGGAGTACTTCGGTACTACGGGATCACTACCTTCGGATGACAATGTAACTCTGCTGCGCCGGTTAAAGAGGATCCAAGGAGCAGCGAAGCAAATGAAGATGGCAGGCATGCGTTATGGAGAACTCTCCGGACAAGTGTCTGCCCTTGGATTACTTCGTTACTATGAGGATTTGGGCCGAACAATTACTCCGAGCGCAGAGGGCTCCATCATCTTCGACGACTCAAGACTTTTGACTCCTTCCGAAGGCGTGACTGCCGCCTGGCGAGCCTTCCAAACTTCGTGGAGAGCCGAAGGTCGTTCTGCGATCAAGGCTTGGATTGACGAAGGCCAACGCCAGAAGCAAGTTCGGAGCCAAGCTTCGAGCAGTCAACCTCCTTCGAACCCGCAGGTTTAGGAATGTTTTAGGATTTCTAATCATGTAAGCTTTATGCTTGTAAACATTTATCAATGAAAGTCTTGTTTATCATATTTTTAGGCTTTGCCTCTTATGGAAGATATCGAAGTGTTAGAGCTTAACAGCGAACTTCGCTCACTGTGGAAAACCTTCGAACTTCTAAAGAGTTATAAGCGTCCTCGATTTCTTATTCCTCGAGATGACTCTGGCGTTATTGCGCCCGAAGTAATCAAAGACGTATTGTCTTATATTAAAGAGGAAGATAAAGAGATTGATGCAAACACCTCGTCTTCTGAAGACACTAATTGGTCCGAAGACGAAGGTGAAGCCCAAAATAAAAGATCTGAAGATCTTAGAAGCTGGGAAAGAAGCCCCGAACGGCTTCGAACTTGGGCCGAGCTTCAACAAGAGCAGAAGGATTTTAGAGCTTCGAAGGGGAGGAAGAGAGTTAAACGTAAAGTTCTTAGAACTTCCGATGTTGGAACTAGTCGTTCCACCCCTAGCTCTCGGGACCGAAGAGGTCTCCGCTTCCTTCTTGGTATAGATACCAATTTTTCATAATGTAATCTGTAAATACATTTATTTCAATAATGAATGCCGATTTAAAATTGTCTCCATATTTACTAGCCCCTCTTTGAGTATAAGCAACTTCGAACTGTATTCAAAGATGGTTATGGGCAAAGAAAAAACTTCGGAGTACAATTTTTTGGGGGTTCGGAGCCCCTCTGTCATTTAAAGATCTTTTGAAATCTTATGAAATGCCTTCGACTTTTTGTAGTCAGAAGAATGGTAACTTGGTACCTTTGTTTAACGAAAGAAATCAATTGAGATAACTTTCAGGACACTTTAATGTCTTAAGAAATTTGTCGCTTTGGACTTATATGAACAAACATTCGAAGCTCATGGCTCAAATGCTGTTTTGCTTTAGCCACCTTCGGCTATTTGTGCAGAAGTCTACCAGCCAATGGCTTGGACTTCGCAGAATTTGGCCACCTTCGGCTCTTTTTACGGATGTCTACCAGCCAATGGCTTGGACTCCGTATAATTGTAGCCACCTTCGGCTATTTTTGCAGAAGTCTACCAGCCAATGGCTTGGACTTCGCAGAATTTGGCCACCTTCGGCTCTTTTTGCAGAAGTCTACCAGCCAATGGCTTGGACTTCGCAGAATTTGGCCACCTTCGGCTCTTTTTACGGATGTCTGCAAGCTGCAGCTTGGACTCCGCAGATTTTGGCCACCTTTGGCTCTTTTTACGGAAGTCTACCAGCCAATGGCTTGGACTCCGTAGAATGTGGTATTGGCTCTTTTACGGATGCCTACAAGCTATCAACTTGGGCTCCGGATGGATTTCAGCCACCACACCGGAGGCTTCGACTTTATGGGTACGAAGTCCGGAAATACAGCCCAGCTTAATGACACTTCCCTCTCAGTCGACCCCACGGTTCCAGCGCGTCCGCTCGGGAAGCTGGGAGTGTATGAGGGGAAGGCCCCTATCAGGGTGTATGCTTTATTAATTTAGAGGTGATTACAAGCGAATTACAAGGAGCCCTTATGCGAAGTATCGCTTTAGGTGCTCCGCATGCCAAGTATGTGCTAACTCTTCACCTTCTAAATTAGCTAATTTAAATGAACCAGGGCGCCCTGAGCGGACAATTAGATATGGACCTTCCCATTTATTGCCTAACTTCCCTGGTGCTATAATGCTTCGTAGAACCAAATGACCCGGCCTTAACTCGCTGAGCTTAACCTTCGGGTCATACCAAGTCTTCGTCTGCTGATGATACTTTGATAAATTAGCTACAGCCCGAAGTCTTGTTTCTTCTGACAAATCTAACGAAGCTTGTCTTTCTTCTTCGATGTCTGGTTCGGTGCTGCGAAATGATCCCCCTTTGAGCTCCGTTGGAGTCATAGCTTCATCTCCGAATAGCAGTCTGAACGGAGTAAAACCTGTGGACCTTGTTTGCGTAGTCCGAATGGACCACAGAATCTTCGGAAGCTCTTCGGTCCACAGTCCCTTTGATAATCCTACTATTCTTCGATTTAGCCCTGATAAAATATTTCCATTGGCTCGCTCAATGGCTCCATTCGACTGAGGATGTCTCACTGCAGCAAAACATAATTGAATGCCTAGGTCTTCGCAAAACTTCCTGAAGGGTTCTGCGTCGAACTGTGTTCCATTATCAACTGTGAGATATCTAGGCACTCCGAACCGGCAAATAATGTTCTTCCAAAAGAATTTCTGTACATTGTTCGAAGTGATAGCTGTTAAGGGCTCTGCTTCTACCCACTTAGAAAAATATTCAATAGCTACCACTGCGAACTTCAGATTTCCCTTTGCTAACGGAAAGGGACCAATTAGATCCATACCCCATCTGGCCATAGCCCATACCGGAGCAATGACTTGAAGAGCTGTTGGTGGGCGATGACTCCGTCGACCCATCCACTGGCATCCTTGACAAGTGCGGACCAAGCTCTCCGCATCAGCTGTTATTGTGGGCCAATAAAGCCCCTGGCGAAGTGTTTTTCCTGCCAGAGCTCTAGGGGCTAAATGGCTTCCACAAAGGCCTTCGTGAATTTCTCGAAGAATCTCTTGGCCTTCGGCTTGAGATATACATCGGAGTAGAGGGGAACATACTCCGGCCTTGTATAATATACCGTTGATTAACTGATAGTTTCTTGCTCTGAGCTTTAATCTTGACAATTGGGGCTCTTCGGGCAAATTTGTTCCTCCTTGCAAGAGTTCTATGATCGAATCTTTCCAATCTGCACTAGGAATGCAAAGAATCTCCGCAGAGGCAATTTGTGGCACCGAAGGTACATTGAGCTCCTCATAGAAAGCTTCGTCAGGTACATCCACAGCTCCGGCTGCAGCCTTCGCTAAAATGTCCGCTTGCATGTTTTCAGCTCTTGGTATACTCCGAATGGAAATACCCTTGAAGTGTGCTTCGATCTTGCGGATTTCTTCTAAATACTTTGCAAGCTGTGGATGTCGGACTTGAAAACTTTTGTCTACGTGCCCTGCTACTATCTGAGAATCTGTTTTTATAATTATCCTTGTAGCTCCTAGAGCACGTGCTTTCCGGAGTCCCAATAAAATCCCTTCGTACTCCGCTATATTATTGGTAGACTTAAAGTTGAGTCTTGCGGAGTACATTGCTCTTTGCCCTGACGGTGAAATCAATACTGCCCCAATGCCTGCTCCGGATGCTTGGAAAGCTCCATCGGAGTAAATAATCCAAACTCCGTCATCTGATTTCTCTGGAATCAACTTCGCGGGTGGAGTCCACTCTGCTACGAAGTCTGCTAGGACTTGGGATTTGATAGCTGTCCTTGCCAGGAAAGATATGCCGAAGGGTGCTAGCTCTACTGCCCACTTTCCAATCCTTCCAGTGGAATCTTTGCTTCGGAGCATATCTCCTAAAGGATACGAAGTTGGTACAATTATATTATGAGCCAAAAAATAATGTCTTAGCTTCCTCGAAGCCATTATCAGAGCATAAACGAACTTCTCAAGTTCGGAGTATCTTGTCTTCGCTCCTAACAATGCTTCGGATACAAAATAGACAGGATTTTGGACCAACTTCCCACTGATATCCGCTTCTCTGACAAGGACTGCGCTAACAGCTGAACCTGTAGCTGCAAGATACAAGAGTAGGGTTTCGTCCGCAATAGGCACCGTGAGTGTAGCAAGATTGCTGAGATAATCTTTAATATCTTCGAAGCTTTTCTGACACTCCGGTGTCCATGCAAAATCTTCGGACCCTTTCAAAGCTTTAAAAATTGGCAAGCTCCTCTCCGCAAACCTTGATAAAAACCTGCTAAGTGCGGCCAGACGTCCAGTCAGCTTTGCACTTGCTTTAAATTCTCCGGAGGAGCCATCTTCTGCAGCACAATTATTTGAGTAGGACTAGCTTCAATTCCCCTGCTTGAAACTAAGTACCCTAACAACTTTCCAGCCTTAGCTCCGAATATACATTTTTCGGGGTTAAGACGGATCCCACATGCCCGAAGGCTATTGAATGTTTCTGCTAAGTCTAGGCTATGTTGGTGCTTTAAAGCACTCTTTATTACAATATCATCCATATAGGCCTCTACATTGCGGCCTAGTTGATGACCTAGAGCCTTAGCAACTAATCTTGAAAAGTAGCCCCGGCATTTCTTAGGCCGAAGGGCATTCTTACATAGCAGAAGACTCCCGAAGGAGTTACAAAGCTCGTCTTGATTTCATCTTCGCGCTTCAACCATATTTGATGATAACCAGAATACGCGTCAAGGAAGCTTAGTAACTCCGAACCTGCAGTGGAGTCAACTAGTTGATCAATTCGGGGCATGGGGTAGGGGTCACGTGGGCACGCTTTATTCAAAGATGTGAAATCAATGCACATGCGCCACTTTCCGGAAGACTTTTTCCTGACGAAGACTGGGTTGGCTAACCATTCTGTGTGGGCCACTTCTCTGATAATCCCAGCCTTCAACAGTTTTTCAACTTCGTCCTTAGCTAGAGCAGCTCTCTCTGCGGACATCTTCCGGAGCCCTTGTCGAACAGGCCGGGCCTTCGGGTTTACAAGCAAACTGTGCTCAATAATATCCCGATCGACTCCGGTGATATCTTCGTCAGACCAAGCGAAGACATCCAAATTTTCTTCCACGACTTTTTCCAAGGAGGTTGCAACTTCGGGAGGTAACTCTTTACCAAATTGAAAAGTGTATTCTTTACCATCTTTGACAATGATCTTCGTTGCAATCTCTCCTTCAGGGCTTGGTCTTGGAAACGACTTCTTCGAAGCTTCGGAGGAGTCTGAAAAAATTTCTTCATTATTTGAACACTGTTTACTTGCCTCGGATCAAGAGGAGGACCGTGACCATATTCTGCCCTCCGAGCCATGGCTTGATCTCTGAAGATTGTCAGGACTCCTGCTTGTGTGGGCATCTTCATGCACAAGTAGTTGTGATGCGCCACAGCTCCGAACTGATTCAACATGCCCCGTCCGAAGATGACATTATAAGCATACGGGGCATCTACCACATCAAAGATAACTTCTTCAGTTCGGGCTAGTAAACCTTCTCCGAAGGTTACTTCCAGGCCTATCTGGCCAAGTGCATCAAGCGGAGGTCCTGCGAAGCCTTGCAGAGGACGAGCCGCTGGGAGGAGATGCTTCCGGGAAATGCATAACTGATCGAAGGCTTGCACAAAGATGATATCTGCCGAGCTACCTCCGTCAATTAGCACCCTTCGGACTTCAGTCCCTGCAATATCAGCAGTAATAACCAATGGATCTGCATGTGGGAACTTAATACCAGCTGCATCCTCCGCAGAGAAAGATATTGGAACATGAGACCACTCCGGCATTGCAGCTGCAGATGACGAAGTCCCAATATGGCCTACTTCCCGAACGTACTCTCTTCGCTGTCTCTTGGACATGCTTCCGAGGGTACCTCCTCCGGAGATAGGGAGAACTACTCTCTTTCCTCTATCTTGCCCTTCCTCTTGCTTCGGAGGTGGCATAACATTGGCCACCGGAGGGTGCCTTGCAGCATCAAAATTTTCTATCCGCGCCACAGCCTGGACCGGGTCTGGGCGCGCTGCTGCTGGACTTCGGTCGGTACTACCTCGACCCGAAGTTCTTTCCAAGTATTCTCCCCTTAGGGTAAGGATAGCCTTGCAAGTGTCAGTTGCATGGCTTCGATTCTCTCCATGAATACAGCAAAAAAGGGTCTGGCCCTTGCCAGCCGTTTTCCCTGGCGGCCTCCAGCCGCTGGACTTGTTCCCCGCAGACTGTGGAGCTCTTGGTGCAAACTTCTGTGGGGGTGCAATGTTCAAACTTCAGAGCGAGGGTGCTTTTGCCCTCTTCTTCGATCATGTTGCACTTCGAAGACTGGTTCTTGCGGCTGTGCCGAAGTCTTCACCTCTGCTTTAACTTCTTGTAATACTGTCGAAGTAGCAGCAGACCTCCGAAGCCAACCCTCTTCTGACCTTGCATACTCCTCGAAGTATGACATCAGCTGTGATACTGTGGTGATGCTCTTCCGATGCAGTTTATCCAGAAGGCCTTTATGACTGACGCCTTCCCGAGCCGCATCAACCACCGAGGATGTAGACAGCCCCCGAATTTGCGACTTCGTGTGAGCGAAGCGCTTGAAGTACTGCCTCAATGTTTCTCCGGGGAGCTGTTTCACTTGGAAAAGGCTTCCTGTTGACATGGGAGGCACGAAGGTGCCCTGAAAGTTACTTATAAACTTCCTCTTCAACTGTGACCACGAATTGATTGTTCCTGGCTTTAAAGACCAGAACCATCTCAACGCCACTCCTTGAAGAGCTAATGGGAAGCACTTCGCCATCGTGTCTCTGTCTCCGCCGCTAGCCTCAATCGCTAGGGCATAAGAACGTGCGAACTCACTGGGATCTTCGTCTCCGGCATACTTGCAGAGCTTCGAGGTTTTGAACTTTGGATCAAAGCGAACCTTCTGTAGCTCAGGATGCAACGGAGATTCATTGTCGTAAGAGGCGTTCTCCGGGGCTTCGGGATAACCAAGATCATCGTCTTCGGGCACTTCGGGGATAGCTGGGGTGGCTTGAGAGCGAAGCCTGTTCGCAGCCTCTTGTCGCCACCTCGCTACCTTAGCTTGAAGGTTGGCCATTTGAGTGGCCATGTCTCCAAGGCTATCTTCATCTCCTCCGGAAGGACCTTCCGGGTCTTGAGAACTGGTATGATCAGTTCGAATCGGAATGGAGGGTGGCAGAGTGGCTCCGGGCGGTCGGAGTATGGAAGGGGTTGGCGGAGAGGTTTCGTATCCTCGAGGGATAGAAGCCCCTTGCGGAGTTTGAGGTGGAGGGATAGTCGAAGACCCTCCGACTTCGACTGTGTCGAAGGGTATCTCTCCGGAGATCCGAGAGGACCTTTGAGTGGGATTGCGAGGTGCGCTCCGCTTAGGAGGCATGATGTAAGAAGTTGGTAGAGAACGAAGTTTTTCGGACTAAGTTCCCCACGGACGGCGCCAACTGTTGGCGTAAAAGATTACGCTAACAGGTTTCTGTAGAAAGGAAACTAACAAACGAAGTGTTTGTGAAGCAAACTGTTCTAAGCCTCCGAAAGGATAATAGCTTAGACTAGTTCGAAAGTGTGTATTGAATCACTTGTATTCGGTCCCTATTACAGGGTGAAATGGGGGGTATTTATAGGCCTAAACATTAAGGAAAAGACCTATTTACCCCTCTATTACAACCGACATTAAGGAAACTATTCGGTTTCCTTAATAGGGCTAAAATGGTAAAAGACTAATCTAATAGGATAGAAGATAAGTCTTCCATCTTAGCTGGCAGAAAAGATCCTGAAGGGCTTTGGTTCGAAGACATACTTCGAACCAGTGTCTGTCTTCGGGCTTCGAACGAGGTTCTGAGCATCTTCGAAGATGGTCTTCGGACAATCTTCGAACTGGTTGCCTGTCTTCATGCTGCTTTGGCAATAACCCCGAAGATGAGATATTTTCCCCCAACACCGAACTTTCTGGTCAACCCGCTTGATAGGATCTCTCAAATATTGAATAATTGGAGTCCTCCAATCATCCCCATGACTTCCTAAAGTACTCGCCAAATCTTCGCTTGAATTGACATTTAAATTACAAACCTCAGCTTGCCCCTGTGCCCTAAACTTTCCTGATGGAGGTTAGTCAGACCAACTGTTTTCAGTTAGTTGGCATGGGGCGGTCAGACCGGCCTGGCGTGGCTGGTCAGATCGATGAGACACATGCGGTCGGACCAGCCATATCAGGCCGGTCAGACCGATGTGTTCTGAATCAGGTACTAGAATAAAGTCAAACACTGTTTTTTTCTTGTATGAACAATTTACCTCTTTTAATTTGGTAACCAGATGCTTGCTGAGCCAAGTCATTTGCTACTGAATTGACTTCTCTAGACACAAGAGAAATCTCAAATCATCAAGAGTAGCAATTATGTCTAGACATTTAACCAAGTAGCTATTTAGAAACCATTAAAACATTGAGAAAGTTTAGCTACTTGTTGAACTACTAACACCGAATCACCATATGCATGAATATATTTAACACCCATGGAGCTTAACAATTCAATTCCTAGCAACAAAGCTTCATATTCGGCTTGATTATTAGTACAAGAAAACTCTAACCGGGCTGAGGTCACAAACTCATACCATGGGGTGATATGAATACAACTCCAACACCTTGGACATTTTTGCAAGTCAAACCATCAAAGTAAAGTTTCCATGACATTACCTCAATCAAAGCAGTATCACTACTCCAATTGACATATATACGGTGATCAACTATAAAATTTGCAACGACTTGACCTTTCATAGCTTTTAGGGGTTCATAAACCAAATCGTATTCAATCAAAGCGTAAGCCCACTTTCCGATTCTCCCACTTAAAATCGGCTTTTGCAACATGTACTTTATAACATAGTTTGACAAATAACAATACATGTGCTAGATAGAAGATAATGTCGAAGTTTGGTACATGCATAGTAAAGTGATAAACATAAATGCTCTAAAAACACATACCTTGTCTCAGCATCCAATAGGATGCGACACAAGAATGTGATGATGTAATCTTTTCCCTCCACTTCCTGAGTTAACACGGCTCCTATCACGCTATCTTCTACAGCAACGTATAGCCAAAACAGAATCTCGGCTTTTGGTGCTCTTACCACGGGCAGTGACGACAAGCACTCTTTAATCTTCTCAAAAGCGCGTTGCTGACTTGCCCCCCAACTGAATTCGGCTTCGTTCTTTAGTCGAATTATGGGGACAAAGCATCAATCCTTCCAGACAAGTTAGAAATAAAGCAGCACAAATAATTAACTTTGCCTAGCAACTTTTGCACATATCTCTTGCATGTCATCGCTTCAAAGTTTTTAATCTTCTCAAGCCTCTTAGGATAAATCTCAATATTGTAGGACCGAAAGTAGCGACTAGAGGGGGTGAATGGGGGCCTAAAATATTCTTCCGAATCAAAGGCCTAATCTCAACACCCAACGCACCTCGATAGACAAACAACAGTAGTAAAGCAGATCACAGGTACTAAAGTTGTCTAGCCTAAAAATGACCGGTGTTCTAATTAAAATGATATCAACAATGATATTAAAAATAAATTAACTAAACAAAAATAACTGCAATGAATAAAAAATTGTTCTCAAAAGATTTAATAAATACTTGATGTGTACAGGAAAACACCTAGATATATCAATAAATATTCATAATGCAATCTGACAATAAAGTACTAATCAAGTGAATAAAACATGGATCATTCAGAAATAAATTTCGACAATAAAACTGATATATTGCATGTAAATCGAGAATGAAAGATATTACTATGACTATTTTTTCTTTTATACGAATAGACTAAAAATACTTAACTAAATAATATGCGAGCACTAATCAGGTTTTAGCAGCCAAAAATTAACTAATTAATTAATCTAGATGAAAATAGGAGATGGATTGAAAATGTTTACGTGCTAAAAAAATTCCTTGCTGTCGAACCAGGATTTGCTACCATGCGCAACACCTCATCTCACTTGTGCGCTGGCGCACGCAAAAGCTAGCCGTAGCTAGGTGCTAGTGCTAGCTGTGCTGTAGGCCGTTGGCACATGCAAGAAAAAACTAGTTGTAGCTAGGTGGCCGCGTAGGTGCGCGTAGGGATGCCACGGTAGGCTGCCGCTG
>JAAALK010001867.1:0-50975 GCA_019279435.1 Zizania palustris
GGTTCCCGTGAGCTCCGGCGAGGACTTTCCAAAAGCTTCGGATATACTTCTATAAGCGCGAAACCGCGTCGCTAAGGATGGAAAGGCGGCGGTGGCGATCGGGGAAGGTGATCCTGGGGCGATCGGGTGAGCGCGGGTGGCCGGCGGCGAGGGAAACAGAAAGAGATCGCCGGGAAGAAGGAAGGGGGCGATCCCCTTCCATCGGAGACGACGAATCTGACAGGTGGCTCCACCTGTCAGTGGGCGAGCGGAAAAACGAGCGCCGACAGGCGGGCCCTGGTGACCAGAGAGCGAGGAACGGCCACGAGGGGCTGACGGGTGGGCCAGGCGGGGGATGAGCGTGGGGAGGAGAGAGGGAACGCGAGCGCCGACAGGTCGGTCCCACCTGTCGGTGGCTGGCGGCTTGGATTGGGCTGGGCTCGGGGACTTTGGAGGTTGAGGCCCGTTAAGTATTTTTAATTCATTTCTGATTTAAAATAAATCCAGTAATTCATATATTTATTTAAGGGTTGAATCACTGTTGATAAAAATTTGTAAAAATCCCTAAAATTATATTTTGGTCTCTAGTTCATCTCATAAAATTTTCAAGCCCAGATTTTGAATATTTCTCCCTGTTTGGCTTTATTAGGGTTTTTAGGATTTTCTTTAATAATAAAATCCAGAAATGATTTAAATAATATTTTCTTTTATTTTATTTGTTTTTATTTCTTGGGGTGTTACAGAAGGTTCGACGACAAGCATTCAAATTTGTGTTGATAGATGACACATTGTACCACCGAATCATCGACGGAGTACTATTGAAGTGTTTAAACCACGAACAATCCCAGGTAGCTGCAGGAGAGGAGCATGAAGGACTTTGCGGCACTCATCAGTCGGCCCAAAAAATGAGTTGGATGCTCAAAAGAGCGGGTTTTTATTGGCCGACTATGACAGAGGATTGTTTCAAGTACTATAGAGGGTGTGAAGCATGTCATAAGTTTGGCAACATTCAATTAGCTCCTGCCTCATTACTCAATCCTATTGTCAAGCCATGGCCATTTTGAGGTTGGGGTTTAGACTTCATCGGCCAGATTCACCCTCCTTCCTCAAAAGGGCATCGGTTCGTGTTGATGGTGATGGATTACTTCATTAAGTGGACTGAGGCCGTACCTCTCAAGAACATGACTCACAATGAGGTACGTGATTTTATCTTGAATCACATCATACGACATTCCTCAAATTCTTACTATGGATCAAGGTAGTTCGTTTGTTTCTGGAGAAGTAAGGGACTTCGCCGAATATTATTGTATTAAGTTGATAAACTCTTCACCTTACTATGCTAAGGCCAATGGTCAGACCGAGTCTAGTAATAAAACCATAATTAAGCTCGTTAAGAAGAAAATTGAAGAGTTTCCTAAAAGGTGGCATGAAGGGCTTTCCGAGGCGCTATGGGCTTGTAGGATTGCAAAGCATGGTGCTACCAAAGTCAGTCCGTATGAATTGGTATATGGACAAGAAGTCGTTTTGCCCGTAGAGGTAGATCTTTGCTCCTTAAGAGTGTTAAAGCAAGATGGCTTTTCGGTCGACAAGTATGAAACTCTTCTCAAGGATAATCTAGAGGAAGTGACCGATAAGAGACTAAGGGCTTTAGAAGCCATAGAAGTAGAAAAGAAGAGAGTAGCTAGAGCCTACAATAAGAAGGTAAAACCAAAATCATTTCAAGTAGGAGATTTGGTTTGGAAGACGATTTTACCCTTAGGCATGAAGAGTCCTAGATTTGGTAAATGGTCACCTAGATGGGAAGGTCCTTTTAAGATAGTCGAAATAGCTCCCGGCAATGCCTACATGTTGGAATCTCTGCAAGGAGTGCGGTTTCGAAGAGCTTTGAATGGTAGGTACTTGAAAAGGTATTTCCCAAGTGTGTGGCAAACATCATAAAATGTGTGAAAAGCCGATATGGATGATATCGTCTTCAGCTCGTTGTGCTTTTAGTTCACTTAGTTCACTAAAAGGCAGGGGGCATGTGTTAATAGCAAAAATGGCATTAATGGCTAGATTGTCAAAATATCAATTTTGGTGATTTAGGCCAAAAATACACATGTCCAGGGTCCGTCTGAAGCCCTACAGGGCCAAAGGTCCATTGAGCTACGGGCTTCGAAAGCCTCTAGCCAGCCCATGGCCTTTGGCCGGGAAGCCTTCGGAGGCCCACGCCACCGAATCTTCGTCCCGAGGAGCAGGCCTTGACAGGCCTGGCCGAAGCCCACTTCGGCAGAGATGGAGTTGTATGCGATTTCGGCTCAGTTTTTATCTCCATCCGACCGGGTTAATAGCAGATTAAACAGAAATTAAGCCCCTATAAATAGGGAGGCGAGGCCAGCGTAGATGCCCCCCAACACAAACCAAACCAAAGCCCTAGCTTTGATCGTATTTACTTTACCTTTATTTTCTTGTACCTCTTCGTGGGTTTGCCTGGAAGCCCTCCGCCGGCCACTACGAAACAATGGTAACCCTTGTTACTTCGCTTGTGATGTATCCACTAATATACATAATAAATTGTTATTGCCTTGTTACTTCGCTTGTGAAGTATCCGCTAATCTGCGTAACAGATTGCTACCTTCGCTACTAGTGCAACACTTAGCAGAATTCGGTCCTCAAGCCGAATTGGTACTTCGAACTCTCTTTGTTGCAGGTTCCCACGTTCAGAGCTACCTCGTCGGAGGTGTCCGGAGCTGAGAGATCGGCTTCAGAGGTCACCAGGACACCCTTCGGCGGGACTGTAGGCTCCGGCAACAGGCTTCACCAACACACTTCATCACAACAGGCTTCGCCATGACCATACTCCGCACTGGATGAAGTTACGCTCACGCGTGGCCCTCGTGTCATTATTCTATAGTTCACTGTATCAGAGACCTCACGCCGAACCCCGATGTTCGGAGGTGATCATCGCGTCCAAACCCGTTAGGAGTCCATCTTCGGCCGGATCAGTCTGAACGCCGAAGCACCTTTCGGTGAGATACTTCGCACCAGACGCCGAAGGTACACTTTGGTGACCCCTTCGCACCAGACTTCGAAGCTGACAGGCTCTGACCAGTTTGCTAATTCTATTTTGTTTAATATATTTCTTTCGGCTAATTGGATTATTTTGTGTGATCTGATTGCCTGGCGACTCCACCCCCCTTATCACAACTAAGGGTAGTCAGAACGCGACGTTGGTGCTGCGTTACGCTTAGGCTTGTCCCTAAGTATCCGCACACTTTTGGATCGTCGAACTGACCTAAGTGTGGGGGCACGTTCTCGTGTCAACACACTTTTTGGCGACTCTGCTGGGGAAGGCTATGCCAACATGACAAGTACATCTACATCGGCCACCGGTACATCTATGTTGACTACTACGTCTACACCGCCGATGGACACAATAGGAGGTGCGGATATCGACAACCGCAACATCTTGACACCTACACTTGAAGATATCCCCGCAAAAGACCGAGTAGAGATCGAGGCAAAGTTAAAGGCACTCCAAGACATGATGCTTGGGGGCTACGTTAAGACACGCACAGGCTTCATCAAGCGCGACATCATCACCCCCGACCTCGCTCAGGTCTAGGTAACACTTGTATCGCCTCGTTTATCTTCTTTAGAGATTGAGCAAAAAATAGTCGCATCAGTAGATCAAGCCGTTAGCGCTTCGCTAGCCAACCATTTAGATTCGGCATTCAGCTCCCAAGTAGAGGCGACTCTTAGGAGGTTCGGCTTTACTAAAGCCGTACACTCGGTTCCAATTGCTAGTGCACCTCCAGCAAACCACGTGTACGGTAGAACTAACGACAACACTATCATATCTCTGGCCTCAACACTTATGGCCGAGACCAATCATCACACCTATGGTCAAACTAACACCGCGTACCATGCACCACCACCTGCGCTAGTGCCCGTGCTGCCCGCACCACATGAACAGGCACCCGGACACGAGCACGTCATACAGATAACGCGCAGGGAAGAGGCCTATGGCCTACATGCCGACATCCCACCACGTGTCGCGCCCCCGCATGAGAGGCGCGCACAAGCAACATACCAAGATGACATAGAGGAGCGGGTCCGCGCGCTATTTAGAGAGTGTGCCGGCTTCGTGCCCAAGGGATGGGTTAGGGTTTACCGTAAGCCATACCCCGACCATCTTGATATAGTACCCTACCCCCGCGGCTATAGAATCCCTGAATTCACTAAGTTTGATGGCGAGGGTAGCAAAACTACACTAGAGCACGTTAGTCAATTTTTGGCACAGTGTGGAGAAGTTAGCGGGATAGATGCTCTAAAAGTTAGACTATTTTCTCTCTCGCTATCTGACACCGCTTTCACTTGGTTTTCGGCGCTCCCGCCAAACTCCATTCAGACATGGGACGATTTAGAGCGGAAATTCCACGATTACTTCTACACAGGTGAGACAGAACTTAGGCTTTCACATTTGACATCGGTTAAACAAAAATCTAATGAGAACGCCTCTGAGTACATTAAGCGTTTTAGGGATACCAGAAACCGATGTTTTAGCCTTAATATTTCGGAAAGGGACTTGGCGGAACTAGCTTTTAATGGGTTGCGTTCCGAGATTAAAGAGAGGTTAGATAACCAAAACTTTTTAGAAGTTAGCCAAGTTTTGCAACAGGCTATGGTCTAGGAAGGACGAACCAAAGATAAAAGGTTTATTAAGACGTTTAGCAAGCCTAGGGCTGAAATCCACATCATGGAATGCTCTGACGAGGAAGAGTCCGCGGAGGAGGATTCAGCTGATATGTACGCGGCCGAATGGGTGTGGAACGCTAGGAATAAACCTATCACCTGCTCCGAGTTACGACCATCCCCCACAAAGAATCGACCTAGTGAGGTCAAGTACTCATTTGATATAACTAGATGTGACAAAATATTTGATTTTCTCTTAAAAAGTCAGCTTCTCAGGTTACCTAAGGGTCAAGTCATTCCATATGCCGATGAGTTAAAGAAGCATCCGTACTGTAAGTGGCATTATTCACATTCACATAATACTAACGACTGCAATGTTTTTCGATGGCAGATTCAATCGGCCATAGAAGAAGGACAATTGAAGATAGACCATGATCCAAAAATGAAGCTGGATAAGGACCCCTTTCCCATCAACGCCGTCGACCTCGGCGAGAAGAAGGTGTTGATTCTTCCAGAACAGGCCGAGTTGGCTAAGTGGAAGGATGTAATTGTTGGAGAGCCGTGCACTCGCACACTCATACCGAAGAACCCTGAGGTAGGAGTGTGGAAATAGAATATTAGTGCCCCTTCGGCTAAAGCTCGCAAGAGGCTGAAGGTAACATACAATATGCTGTTAAACAAGCATCAGAGAAAATCTAGGGAAGCAGATCCACACACTAAGAGGCTAAAGCAGTCGAAGGGACCGAGGCTTTCGGGGGGCGGCTTCGGATCGAAGCAGGCACACCCTCCGCACGGTGGCTTCGGGCCACAGTGGCTTGACACTCCGCACTGTGGTTTCGAGCAACAATGGCCGAACCCCTCGTACAATAACTTCGGTCCCTAATGGATGAACCCCGCACCATGTTGGACTTCTCCGATGGGAGACTTCAGCCCGCACTAGCCGAACGTACCTCTGGCCTGGCAGGAACCTTCGCTGGTGTGGTCCAAGATACCATCAACTCTGCCAAACCCCCTTCCGGGTAACGGGTTCGGCTCTCAGTGGGCAAGGCCACCAGAGCCACCGATGCCTCCGCTGTATAACTAGGCGGGAACCCCGTTGGCTCCGTACGTATCCAGGTGAGGGTACCCTCCACAACCTAACATATGCCTTGTTTTCCGTCAGAGTATTATGGATGGCAGGGACAAACAGATGCAGTGGAGGGGGGCATCGTCCACAGACTGTCCGTGGTGCCTCCGAATCAGACCATGCAAAACGAAGCCGAAGTGTGCGAGCTTGCGGAGGCCGAGGTCAGGGAGTCTGAAGCCATCACCATTAGAGTTGGGTCTCAGGAAGTCTCAATCCCGAGGACGTTTTCACCGAAGTCTGACGGAGGTAAGTCCCATGCTCCGGCCGGGCTCTGCACCGAAGCCTGGTTCGATCGGCCGAACAAGGCTAGTTCGTCCATCGGGGTTCGCAGCAAAGGACCCTCCGAGCGCAGGGTGCACAGGGCCGAAGGGCATAGTACCACAATGTGCTTCCACATATGCTTACAAGAACAGGAGAGCTGATGAAGGGAAGTGTTGACAATGCACACATCAAGGGGGAGATTGAGGAGCCATGTTGAAGAGCATGGGCCTCATGGCTCCAGATGTGATGAGTGATTTTCAACGGAATTCAAAGCGGACACGAAGAGAAGAGAAGACGTGTTGTGTCTGGGCCGCATGTGACTCAGGTACATGGGCAGCGAGCGACTGTCGGGAAGAGGGGCCATGAAGTCGGGCTGGCCTAATTTGGGTACATGGGCTAGGAGTAGCAGAGGATCCACTGGGTTGTTAACCGGGATTGACTCAGGTACATGGGCGGCGAGAGATTGCCGGGTTGAGGGAGCTGCGGAGTCGGGCTGGCCCAATCCGGGTACCCGGTGTGAAGACGGTGGACACTTTGTCAGTTTCGGCGCAAAACTGACCGCTGATCTTGGATCTGACCGTTCTGAGGCGAAGCCGTCGCTGCTACGATAGCTCCGCATCAGGACAAGTTATCTTTATTTAGGTTTTTACTATTTTGCCTTTAGGCCCACAGTCTGTCAGTCGAGTCTGTAAAAAATCCTAAGGGCATTTCGGTCTTTTCCATTTTTTATTCAGCGTCTGTAAAAACCCTAGGGATATTTTTGCATTTTCCCATTTATTGGGCTGCCTATAAAAAGGCCCCAATACCCTAGGGTTAGGGTTACCCTTTTCAGAATACACTTTACCAATTCCAAAATTTCGGTCATTTTTCGAGTGCTCTTCTACCATCGTCGGTGTTCATTTAGCTGAAAAATCTGTCGCCGCGGTAATCGTTTTTCTCGTCGGGGCTTTGTTTTTCTCCATCCAAATCTTGCTAGCGCACGGGAGCCAAAGCCTGGCCACGGGAAGCAACACGCGACGTGCTAGCCCTGCCATTAGCCTAGCTAGCTTGTGTGCTGTAAGCTGCTGCGCTGTGATCTCGCACGGGTGATGAGGCGGAGAAGCCTGGAGTTCTGAAGCTACGCCGTTGCACACGGCAAGCCAGCCCATGCGTGCCGAATCTTCTGTGGCGGAGTGAAAGCCAGCAGCAGCTCGTGAGCAGCCGGCGTGGGAACAGAGCAGAGTCTTAACCGTGAAGGAAGCGGGCGATTGATTCACGGCAGCGGGTGCGACGAAATCCAGGCACACGCAAATCGAGGTAAGAAGTTACTATAGCATGCTTTCACATTTTGATTTTCCAGCATCTGCAATATTTTTGTTCCGAAAAATCGAGCATTTTAAGTCATCTATTCCAATATTGTTCATCATCTAATCTAAGTTAAATATCTTGCTTATTTAGTGATTTATTCTTTGTCCTGATTAGATGTATTAAAAATGGTGCTACTCTTTAGACCTTAAATTTGTGTCGATTTTGTATGGGATTAAATGTCAGTACACCATGGATAGTTTTATGCGCTAGATATCTTTGCTCTGATTTAATGAAAGTTTGTATGAGGATGTCTGTGATGCTGTGAGTTATTTTCATCTGCCTTTAAGCATTGTGTTGGAGTCTCTTTGTTTAGGACACCAGTCATTTTTAGGCTAGATCATTTTAGGCTCTGTTGATCTGTTTACTTTTCCCTGCTAAGTCTGTTGAGGTGCGTTGGGTGTTGGGAGCAGGTCATTGATTCGAAAGAATTTTTTAGGCCCCCATTCACCCCCTCTAGTCACTACTTTCGGTCCTACAGTTCTTTATATTTCGAACACTGACTGGCGGAGTTCGATCATGGAATTATTGCAAGGCGAAACAACCTTACCTGAAGGGCCAAAGCTTTTAAGATTGTAGCTAAGAGTTCGGAATTATCACGTTATCAACGGTATTCTTTACAAGGCCAGAGTATGTTCCCCCCTACTCCGATGTATTTCCCAAACCGAAGGCCAGAATATACTCCGAGAAATTCACGAAGGCCTTTGTGGTAGCCATCTTGCCCCCGGGGCTTTAGCAGGAAAAACACTTCGCTAGGCGATTTATTGGCCTACAATAGTAGCTAATGCGGAGGCCTTAGTCCGCACTTGCCAAGGTTGTCAATGGATGGGAAGACAAAGTCATCATCCGCCAACACCTCTTCAAGTTATTGCTCCAGTTTGGCCCGTGGCCAGATGGGGCATGGATCTCATTGTCCCCTTCCTAGTAGCAAAAGGAAGTCTGAAATTTATAGTGGTAGCAATTGAATATTTTCCAAGTGGGTCGAAGCAGAACCCCTCACAGCTATCACTTCAAATAATGTACAAAAATTCATTTAGAAGAATATTATATGCAGGTTCAGAGTGCCTCTACAGCTCACAATCGACAATGACACATAATTTGATGTCGAACCCTTCAGAGAGTTCTACGAAGGCCTTGGCATAGAAATGTTGTTGGCGTAAAAGATTACGCTAACAGGTTTCTGAAGAATAGAAACTAACAAATGAAGTGTTTGCGAAGCAAACTATTTCAAGCCTCCGAAAGGATAATAGCTAGAAATAGTTCGAAAGTGTGTATTGAATAACTTGTATTCGGTCCGTATTACAGGGTAAAACGGGGGGTATTTATAGGCCCAAACATTAAGGAAAAGACCTTTTTACCCCTCTATTACAACCGACATAGTGGAAACTATTCGGTACCCTTAATAGGGCTAAAATGGTAAAAGACTAATCTAATGAGAAGAGTCCATGTTCGAAGATATACTCCGAACCGGGGTCCGTCTTCATACTTCGAACTGCCTTCAACGTACATCTGAAAGTACATGTCGGAATCTTTTGACTTGATTTTTTGTCCTTGTCTTGTTACTGCGATAATCTTGAAGATGGAATATTTTCCCCCAATAGTAGCCCCTCGAATACACTTCTCCGTTAAATCTGTAATGTTAGGGAAGCAGTATACGCAAGGAAACATATCCATGTGCAAGGATTAGCAGACTTAATACATCTCCAAAACTTATGGAGATGTGAACTTCAAAATATTTTCTAAGTGAATTGCATTCGAAGTATTTTAGAATTAACTCGGGAAATCAGAAAGTCTTTTTAGACTTGGAAAAAATAGCCGTTAGCTTTTTCCTTCTGACCGAAGTTACGCAATGCGTTAATTCCGGAACAAAGTAACGGTCAAGAATGCGAAACGGCATAGGCAAACGGTAAAAAATTAGAGTCTGGGCTATAAATAGAGGGCCTAGACCTTTCCTGAGTACCTTTCCACCGCTTTCTTGCAAACAGACTATTCCTCGAGCCCTAGCCTCCATTCTTCCTTCAAAGCAACCCACGAGTTCTTATGGCGAAAACCAGCTTCAAGGGTCCGGGAGCGACTTCAACTCTGGCCCGGCAGCAGGCTGCTGCGGCAGCAGCGGCTGCGTCATTGGCGATGGCAGCTCCGACACCCGCAGCGACAGCCATGGCGGCGGCAGGGGAAATCCCCAAAATGTTGGCCATCAAGACCTCTTCCCGGCGTCAACAAAGTACATGGACCAATCCTATCAACTAGGGCCTTCAACCTGCAAAAGAGAATCACTTGCGACCGCAATAGAAGGCAAGATCAGTTCTGGGGTTATGATTCGCAAACCTTGGAAGGAAATTATTCCATCACTGAGACCCGGAGAAGTGGTCGTTTTCGAAGCCTTCTTCGAAGCTGGTTTGGGGCTTCCGGCGGTCGACTTCTTAGCATAGGTGTTAGATTTGTTCCATGTTACTCTCCCCCAACTCTCTCCGAATGCGGTGGCACGTCTCGCCATCTTCGAATGGGCACTGCGAGCCGAAGGTTGTGAAGGAAGGGCGGAGATCTTCGCAGCACTACACAGAGCTTCATGCCAACCGAAGACTTTCGTAGGCCCCGGAGGTGAGAAAATAGTAGTAGCCTTCAGAAGTATCAATTTCAGACTCCGAGACGAATATGCTCTCCGGTTTCTTGCCAAGGCCATCAATGCCAGATGGTATACTGATTGGATCTTGAGATGGTTTTACGCCGAAGTTGGGGCAAGCAGTCGCCTAGCTGGACCACTGCAAGAAATCCACTTCCGAAAGGAAGCCTTAGTGCACCCGGATCCAGGCCAACTCGAAGCTTATCTGAGCTTGCTTCAAAAAATTATTCATCGCTTGAGCATGCGAGACTTGGCTGAAGAATTCCTAGGGCTTCAAATCCCTCCTTTGATGGCTAACTGGCCGATCACCTTCGAGGAAGATTCGGAGGGTGGTCTCCGTAAAATTTCTTCAAATTCAAGCCCTGCAGGTAACTTCGAAAACAACATATGTCATGCATATTTATTCGAAGAAATAATCAACTTAACTCATTTTTCAACTTCTTCAGCCCCTATAACTTCGGAGCAAATTGTACGAGCTTCGGAGAAGATTCTGGGTGTCCCAACTCCGACCGAAAAGGAGTGGAGGAAGAAATTGGTTGGAACTTGGGAGCGATCCAACCGAGTATGGGGGATACTCGAACTTGCTCCACCGCCTCTTTTGGATTGGGTGCCTTCGGAGAAAGGGCCCACAAAGAGAAAAGCTGAAGTCGGAGCTTCGAGCTCCGCCAGAACTCCAGCTAAGAAAGTGGCTCGAAAGCCAAGAGTTCCTGTACCTTCGAGCCCTAGAGCTTCAGCTTCTGAATCCTTAGAGGATGAAGGCAGGATGTTGACTGACCTAATTGACAAAGATGCAGAGCAAACAGAAACAAATGTCGAAGATACTGCGAGCATGCCGGAGTCTCAAATCAACTCTGAGCAAGCAAGAACTCCGGCCGCTCAAGAAATTTTACCTCAGGACGAAGCCCGTATGGATGACAGTGGAGTCGAAGTTACGGCAGCTTCGAATCCGGGCGAAGAAGCAATGACTGTTCAAGAAGATGCTCCAACAGTCGAAGTTTTAACCGTTGACTCCGATGAAGACTTCGGAGTAGCCTTTGACCCGCCAAGCAGTCCAATGCTTACTCGTCGCCAAAATGTCGAAGGTAACCTTCGCATAATTATTTTGTTCTTTTCTGCAAAATTATACAATGTATAATACCTTTGCTTTTGTAGAACCCACTTCCGTGGAAGAGGTCCATCCCGAGGATGTAATTCTTTGACCTTCGACAGCTTCGGAGCCAATTCTAGAACCCGCTCAAATGGGGCCTAGAAAAGGCAAAGGAAAGATGGACCCTCTCCCTGCTCCGAGCTCAGGATCAACTCCGTCTGAGTCAACAGACGAGAGCCAATCTACTAGGGGGACCAATCTACCAAGGCTCCAGAAACTACAGCTCAACACTCCGGACCTTCGCCAAGCGAAGATGACCAATAGACCTTAAGCATGGTCCCTCTCCTAGATCCTTTCTTGGAGCGAAGATCTGGGCTTCGGACTTTGCTCGAGCCTTTGGATCGAGCTAGCCGCGAACTCGGAGAGATGGACTTGGTGGCTATTTTGAGCGAAGCGGAGAGTTCAGAGCTTAACGCTGCTATGGAGCGTGCAGCATACCAAGTACGAAGTATCTGCAAAACAACATCAAATTTATATACAAATAATTTCTCACCTTGGTTTTCTCTTTTCGCAGCAAACAGTCTTGGCCCGAGCTACAAACATGTCAAATGAATGTGGAAACATTCGCCTTCGAGAGGAAAATGCAACTCTTCAATGAAATCTATCCATCTCCGAAGGTCGAGTGGCCCACTTGGACATCATGGTCTCAACGGAGCGCAGGGCTAGACAAGGTTTGGAAGCTGCAAATAAAGAGCTCGAAGCAGAACAAATTGTGCTTCGAGCGGAGATTGAAAAGATGCGTGCGGAGCATGCTGCTGTGGGGGCTGAACTTTTCAAGCTCCAAGAGGAAAAAGCTAAAACTGCCGAAGAAGCTAGCCAGCTGCTCAATCAGAAGAGTTCTTTAGCTACAGAGGCGGCTAGGCTTTCTGGGGTGGTAAGAGAATTGTCTTCGGTGAAGGATGCCTTGAATGAAGACAAGTTGAAATCGGAGAAGGTAGCTGCGGAGGTCATGAACGAGCTGCTAAGTGTTCTGGAGTACTTCGGTACTACTGGGACAATTCCTTCAGATGACAACGTCTCTCTACTGCGCCGGCTAAAATGAATTCAAGGAGCAGCGAAGCAAATGAAGACAGCAGGCATTCGATATGGAGAAATCTCCGGTCAAGTGGCTGCTATCGGCATTCTTCGTTACTACGAAGATTTGGGCCAATCGATAACTCTGAACGCAGAGGGGGGTCCCATTACCTTCGATGATGACCAACTTCTTGCTCCTTCCGAAGGTGTGGCCACTGCTTGGCAAGCCTTTCAAACTTCATGGAGAGCCGAAGGTCGTTCTGCGATCAAGGCTTGGATTGATGAAGGGCAACGCCAGAAGCAAGCTCGGTCTCAAGCTTCGAGCAGTCAGCCTCCGCCAGACCCGCAGGTTTAGAAATATCTTAGGATCTTCAACTATGTAAAGAATCATGGTTTTGTACATTTATAAATGAAAATTTGCTTATCATGTTTTTAGGCTTTGCCTCATATGGAAGATGTCGAAGTGTTAGATGCTAACGACAAACTTCGCTTATTATGGGATACCTTCGATATCTTAAAACCTCACAAGCGCCCTCGATTTCTAGTTCCTCGAGATAGCTCCGAAGCGATTGCATCCGAAGTAAGCAAAGATATATTATCTTATATTAAAGAGGAAGAAAAAGAAGTCAACTTGGATACTTCATCTTCCGAAAACGTTGTATGGTCCGAAGATGAAAATGAAGATGAAGCTCAAGGTAACAAGCCTGAAGAACTCGGAAGCTGGGAAAGGAGCCCCGAACGACTTCGAACTTGGGTAGAGCTTCAGCAAGAGCACAAGGACTTTAGAGCTTCGAAGGGAGGCAAGAGAGTTAAACGCAAAGTTGTTAGAACTCCTGGCTCTGGAACTAGTCGTTCCAACCTTAGCTCTAGAGACCGAAGGGGTCTTCGATTCCTTCTTGGTATAGATACCGATTTTCATAATGTAATTATATTGTTCGAATAATAAATATCGATTTAAAATTGTCTCCTTATTTACTAGCCCCTCTTTGGGCGTAAGCAACTTCGAACTGTATTCAAAGATGGTTAGGCGCAAAGAAAAAACTTAGAAGTACAATTTTGGGGGTTCAGAGCCCCTCAGCAATTTAAAGATTGATTAAAATCTTATAAAATGCCTTCGACTATTTGAAGTCTGAATATTGGTAGCTTAGTACCTCATGTTTTGAAAGAAATCACTGTGGATAACTTTCTAGACACTTTGGTGTTTTAAACGATTAGTCACTTTGGACTTTCTAACAGACATTCGAAGCTCATAGCTCAAACTCTGTTTTGTTTTGGCCTCCTTCGGCTCTTTTTGCGAATTCTGTCAAACCAATGGTTCGGAATTCGCAGTGGTCTCTTTGGACTCTTTTTACGGATGCCTACAAGCCAGTGGCTTGGACTCCACATGATTTGGTCTCCTTGCACTCTTTTTGCGGATGTCTACCAGCTAGTGGCTTGGACTCCACATGATGTGGTTTTGGGCTCTTTTACAAATGCCTACAAGCCAGTGGATTGGACTCCGGATCATGTCAGCCCCCACGTCGGAAACTTCAAACCAATGGTTCGAAGTCCGAAAATATGATTCAAATTAATGACACTTCCCTCTCGGTCAACCCCACGGTTCCAGTGCGTCCACTCGGAAGCTGGGAGTTTATGAGGGGTAGGCACTATCTGAACCATATGCTTTATTAATTTAGAAGATGATTACAAATGATTTACAAGGAGCCCCTATGTGAAGTATCACTTCAGGTGCTCCGCATGCCAAGTATGTGCTAACTCTTCACCTTCTAAATTAGCTAGTTTAAAAGAGCCAGGATGTCCTGAACGAACAATTAGGTATGGACCTTCCCATTTATTTCCTAATTTTCCTGGTGCTATGATACTTCGTAAAATGAGATGACCCAGTCTAAGCTCATTGATCTTGACTTTCGGGTCGAACCAAGTCTTCGTCTGCTATTGATACTTCGTCAAATTGGCTACAGCTCGAAGTCTTGTTTCTTCTGTTAAATCCAGCGAATCTTGTCTTTCTCCTTCAATCTCCGGTTCGGTGCTGCAAAGTGATCCTCCTTTGAGCTCCGTTGGAGTCATAGCTTCAACCCCGAATAGCAGTCTGAATGGAGTGAAACTTGTAGACCTTGTTTGCGTAGTCCGAATGGACCACAAAATCTTCGGGAGTTCTTCGGTCCACAGTCCTTTTGCTAATCCTACTATCCTTCGATTTAGCCCTGACAGAATATTTCCATTGGCTCTTTCTACAGCTCCATTAGACTAAGGATGTCTCACTGCAGCAAAACACAACTGAATGCCTAGATCTTCGCAAAATTTCCTGAAAGGTTCTGCATCGAACTGTGTTCCATTATCAACTTTGAGTTGTCTAGGCACTCCGAACCGGCAAATGATACTCTTCCAAAAGAATTTCTGTACATTGTTCGAAGTAATAGCTGTTAAGGGTTCTGCTTCTACCCACTTAGAAAAATATTCAATAGCTACCACTGCGAATTTTAGATTTCCCTTAGCTACTGGAAAGGGACCAATCAAATCCATACCCCATCTGGCCATGGGCCATACCGGAGCAATAACTTGAAGAGCTGTTGGTGGGCGATGGCTCCGTCGTCCCATCCACTGACATCCTTGGCACGTGCGAACTAAATTCTCCGCATCTGCTATTATTTTAGGCCAATAAAGCCCCTGGCGAAGTGTTTTTCCTGCCAAAGCTCGGGGGGCCAGATGGCTACCGCAAAGCCCTTCATGAATTTCTCGAAGAATATCTTGACCTTCGATTTGGGATATACATCGGAGTAGAGGGGAACATGCTCCGGCCTTGTATAAAATACCGTTGATTATTTGATAATTTCTGGCTCTGAGTTTCAATCTTGAAAGTTGTGGCTCTTCAGACAAATTTGCTCCTCCTTGCAGAAGTTCCATGATTGAATTTCTCCAATCTGTACTTGGAATGCACAGAATCTCTGCAAAGGGAATCTGTGGCACCGAAGGTATACTGAGCTCCTCATAAAAGCTTCTTCAGGTACGTCCATAGCTCCGGCAGCAGCTTTTGCTAAGATGTCCGCTTGCACATTTTCTGCTCTTGGTATACTCCGAATGGAAATACCCTTGAATTGTGCTTCGATCTTACGAATTTCTTCTAAGTACTTTGCAAGTTGTGGCTGCCGAACTTGAAAACTTTTATCCACGTGCCCTGCTACTATTTGAGAATCTGTATTTATAACAACTCTTGTAGCCCCTAGAGCACGTGCTTTTCGGAGTCCCAGTAAAATCCCTTCATACTCCGCTATATTATTGGTAGACTTAAAGTTGAGTCTTGCAGAGTACATTGCTCTTTGCCCTGAAGGTGAAATTAAAACTGCTCCAACACCTGCTCCGGATGCTTGGAAAGCCCCATCAGAATAAACAGTCCAGATTCCTTCGCTTGACTTCTCCGGAATCCACGTTGCAGGGGGAGTCCACTCTGCTACGAAGTCTGCCAGGACTTGTGATTTGATTGCTATCCTTGCCACAAAGGATATGCCGAAGGGTGCTAGTTCGACTGCCCACTTTCCAATTCTTCTAGTGGAGTCTTTACTTCGGAGCATATCTCCCAAAGGATACGAAGTTGGTACGATTACATTATGAGCCAGAAAATAATGTCTCAATTTCCTCGAAGCCATTATCAGAGCATAAGTGAACTTTTCAAGCTTGGAATATCTTGTTTTCGCTCCTGATAATGCTTCGGACACAAAATAAACTGGATTTTGTACCAACTTTCCATTAAAATCCATTTCCCTGACAAGGACTGCGCTGACAGCAGAGCATGTAGCTGCAAGGTAAAGGAGTAGGGTTTCGTCCGCAGTAGGCACCGTTAGTGTAGCAAGATTACTGAGATACTCTTTAATATCTTCGAAGCTTTTCTGACACTCCGGTGTCCATGCAAAATCTTCGGACCCTTTTAAAGCTTTAAAGATGGGCAGACTTCTCTCCGCAGACCTTTCCAAAAACCTGCTAAGTGCTGCCAGACGACTAGTCAGCTTTTGCACTTGCTTTAAATTCTCTAGAGGAGCCATCTTCTGCAATGCAGTTATCTGAGTAGGGCTAGCTTCAATTCCTCTGCTTGAAACTAAATACCCTAACAACTTTCCAGCCTTAGCTCTGAAGATACACTTTTCGGGGTTAAGACGGATCCCACATGTCCGAAGGCTATTAAATGTTTCTGCTAAGTCTAGGCTATGTTGGTGCTTTAAGGCACTCTTTATTACAATATCATCAATGTAGGCCTCTACATTGCGACCTAATTGATGACCTAGAGCTTTAGCAACTAACCTCGAAAAAGTAGCCCCGACATTTCTCAAGCCAAAGGGCATTCTTACATAACAGAAGACTCCTAAAGGAGTTACGAAGCTTGTCTTGATTTCATCTTCACGCTTCAACCATATTTGATGATAGTCGGAGTATGCGTCAAGAAAACTTAATAACTTCGAACCTGTAGTGGAGTCGACCAATTGATCTATTTGGGGCATGGGGTAGGGGTCACGAGGGCATGCTTTATTCAATGATGTGAAATCAATGCACATGCGCCACTTCCCAGACGATTTCTTCCTGATGAAGACTGGGTTGGCTAACCATTCTGTGTGAGCCACTTCTCTGATAATCCTAGCTTTCAGCAACTTTTCAACTTCGTCTTTGGCAAGGGCAGCTCTTTCTACAGACATTTTTCGGAGTCCTTGCCGAACAGGCCGGGCCTTTGGGTTTACAAGCAAACTATGTTCAATAATATCCCGACTGACTCCGATGATGTCTTCGTCAGACCAAGCAAAGACATCGAAATTCTTCTCAACTACTTTCTCTAAGGAGGTAGCAACTTTTGGAGGCAAATCTTTACCAAAATGAAATGAATATTCTTTGCCATCTTTAACAATAACCTTCATTGCAATCTCTCCTTTAGGACTTGGTCTTGGGAAGGATTTCTTTGAAGATTCGCTAGGAGTAGAAAAATTTTCTTGATTGTCTTGCACACTATTCACTTGTCTTGGATCAAGAGGGGGGCCATGACCATACTCCGCTCTTCAGGCGGTAGCTTGATCTCCGAAGATAGTGAGCACTCCCGCTTGTGTGGGCATCTTCATACACAAGTAATTGTGGTGCGCCACAGCTCCAAACTGATTTAACATGCCTCTTCCAAAGATGACATTATATGCATATGGAGCATCCACAACGTCGAAGATTACCTCTTCTGTCCTGGCTAATAGCCCTTCTCCGAAGGTAACTTCCAGGCCAATTTGGCCGAGGGCATCAAGCGGAGGTCCTGCGAAGCCTTGCTGAGGACGAGCCGCTAGAAGGAGGTGTTTTCTGGAGATGCATAGTTGATCGAAGGCTTGAACAAAAATAATGTCTACCGAACTCCCTCCGTCAATTAGCACTCTTCGAACCTCAGTTCCTGCAATGTCGACAGTAATGACCAGTGGGTCTGCATGTGGAAATTTAATGCCAGCTGCATCCTCCGCAGAAAAATATATTGGTACATGAGACCATTCAGGCATAGCAGCTACAGACGAAGAAGTTCCAATATGCCCCACTTCTCTAACATACTCCCTTCTGTGCCTCTTTGACATGCTTCCAAGAGTCCCTCCTCCGGAGATTGGAAGGACTACTCTTTTTCCTCGATCTTGCCCTTCTTCCTGCTTCAGAGGTGGCATAACATTGACCACCGGAGGGCGCCTTGCTGGATCGAAGTTCTCAATTCGCGCCACAGCCTGGACAGGCTCCGGGCGCACTTCAGCTTGAATTCGGTCAGTAGTGCCTCGACCCAAAGTTCTCTCTAAATACTCTCCTCTCAGAGTAAGTATAGCTTTGCACGCATCAGTTGCGTGACTTCGGTTTTCACCATGAATACAATAAAAGAAAGTTTGGCCTTTTCCAGCTGACTTCCCTGGAGGCCTCCAACTACTGGTTTTGTTTCCCGAAGGTTGCGGAGCTCTTTGGGCAAACTTCTATGGAGGTGCAATGTTCAGAACTTCTGAACGAGGATGCTTTTGCCCCCTTCTCCTATCATGCTGAGCTTCGAAGGCAGGTCCTTGTGGCTGTGCCGAAGTTTTCACTTCCAATTTTACTTCCTGCAGTATGGACAAAGTAGCTGCAGTTCTCCGAAGCTAGCCTTCTTTTGACCTTGCATACTCTTCAAAATAGGACATCAGCTGAGAAACCGAAGATATGCTTTTCCGGTGAAGTTTATCAAGTAGGCCTGGATGAATGACTCCCTCTCGAGCTGCGTCAACTACCGAAGATGTAGTTAAGCCTCGAATTTGCGACTTCGTATGAGCGAAGCGCTTGAAGTATTGTCTTAAGGTTTCTCTAGGGAGCTGCTTCACCTGGAAAAGACTTCCCGTTGACATCGGAGGCACGAAGGTGCCTTGGAAATTACTCACAAATTTTTTCTTCAACTGTCCCCATGAATTGATTGATCCTGGTTTTAAAGACCAGAACCATCGCAAAGCCACTCCTTGAAGAGCCAAGGGGAAACATTTTGCCATAGTGTCCCGCACTCCTCCACTGGCTTCAATCGCCAAAGCATAAGATCGAACAAATTCTCCAGGATCTTCATCTCCGGCATACTTGCAAAGCTTCGAAGTCTTGACCTTCAGGTCGAAGCGAACTTTTTGCAGTTCAGGATGCAGCGGAGACTCAGTATCGAAGGAGGCGTTCTTCGGGGCTTCTGGATAGATAGGTTCATCGTCTTCAGGCACTTCGGGGATAACCGGGATGGCTTGAGAGCGAAGCCTATTTGCAGCTTCTTGCCGCCATCTCGCTACTTCGGCTTGGAGACTGGCCATCTGAGCGGCCATATCACCAAGTCTGTCTTCATCTCCTCAGGAAGGATCTTCCGGGTCTCGAGAACTGTAGGGATCGGTTTGGAGCGGAACTTGAGGTGGAAGAGGAACTCCGTCGGGCCGAAGTATAGATGGAGTTGGCGGAGGAACTCCGTATACTCGGGGAAGGGGTATCCCTTCCGAGGTTTGAGGTGGAGGAAAAGTCGAAGGTCCTCCAACCTCAACTGTATCTGGGGATCTAGCTCCGAAGGTCCGAGGAGACCTCCGAGTAGGATTACCAACTGAACTCCGCTTAGGAGGCATGGTTTGAAAACTCGGTAGAGAACGAAGTTTCTTGGACTAAGTTCCCCACGGACGGCGCCAACTGTTGGCGTAAAAGATTACGCTAACAGGTTTTTGAAGAATAGAAACTAACAAACGAAGTGTTTGCGAAGCAAACTATTTCAAGCCTCCGAAAGGATAATAGCTAGAAATAGTTCGAAAGTGTGTATTGAATAACTTGTATTCGGTCCGTATTACAGGGTAAAACGGGGGGTATTTATAGGCCCAAACATTAAGGAAAAGACCTTTTTACCCCTCTATTACAACCGACATAGTGGAAACTATTCGGTACCCTTAATAGGGCTAAAATGGTAAAAGACTAATCTAATGAGAAAGAAGATAAGTCTTCCATCTTAGCTGGCAAAGAAGATCTCAGAAGAGTCCATGTTCGAAGATATACTCCGAACCGGGGTCCGTCTTCATACTTCGAACTGCCTTCAACGTACATCTGAAAGTACATGTCGGAATCTTTTGACTTGATTTTTTGTCCTTGTCTTGTTACTGCGATAATCCTGAAGATGGAATATTTTCCCCCAACAAATGTGTTTTGCAGTTGTGCATAATCCTCAGTCTAATGGAGCTATCGAACGAGCTAATGGTAATATTTTATCAGGCCTGAATCGAAGAATAGTAGGATTGGCAAAAGGGCTATGGACTGAAGAGCTCCCAAAGATTTTATGGTCCATTTGGACCACTCAAACGAGGTCTACAGGTTTTACTCCTTTCAGATTGCCATTCGGAGATGAAGCCATGACACCTACGGAGCTTAAAGGGGGATCTCTTCGCACCACCAAACTTGAAAAAGAAGATGAAAGGCAAGCTTCACTAGATTTAACGGAAGAAACAAGGCTTCGAGCTGTTGCAAATTTATCGAAGTATCAGCATCAGAAGAAGACTTGGTATGACCCAAATGTTAAACTTAATGAGCTTAAACCAAGTCATTTAGTTTTGCGAAGCATCATAGCACCAGGGAAATTCGGAAATAAGTGGGAAGGTCCATATATCATTATTCGTTCAGGATGCCCTGGTTCTTTTAAGCTAGCCAATTTAGAAGGTGAAGAGTTAAAGCATGCCTGGCATGCGGAGCACCTAAAGCGATATTTTGCATAGGGGCTCCTTGTAATCATCTGTAAATACCTTCTAAATAAATAAAGTTCATGGTTCAGATAATGCCTACCTATCAAACACTCCCTACTTCTAGTGGACGCACTAGAAGAACGGAGTCGGTTATGAGGGAAGTGTAATTCATTTGAACCAATTTTACGGACTTCGAACCACCGGTTCGAAGCTTCCGACGAGGTGGGAAAGTCACAAAAAAAGGATTCCAAGCCACCGGCTTGAAAGCATCCGTAAAAAGAGTCCATGGAGACCAAATGATACGGATTACAAGCTCCGGCTTCAAAGCATCCGTAAAAAGAGTCCAAGGAGACCACAAAGCGGATTCCTAACCACTGGTTTGATAGCATCCGTAAAAAGAGTCGAGGAAGGCCAAATAGAACAAACTTCGAGCGATAGCTTGAAACGTCTATAAAAAGAGTCCAAAGCGACCATTTTAATCGGATGCTAATGTGTCAGAAAAAGAGTCTGAAGTGACTACATTCAAACAAAAAGGTACTAAGTTACCCATTTTTAGACTCCGAATTAGTGGAGTCGAAGACATTTTCGAGGTCTTTAGTAATCACTGTTGGACTTAGTCAATATTTAATATGATAAGGGGCTCTGAGCCTCCAAAATTGTGCTCCTAACTAATGTTATCTTCGTTGTGCATAAACACCTTCAATTTAATTTCAGAGTTGCTTACACCCAAAGAGGGGCTGGGAAGTAGGGAGACAATTTTGAAACTCTCATTTTTATCATTCAAAGAGATTACATTACATCATGAAAAATTAGTATATATACCAAGAAGGAAGCGAAGGCCTCTTCGGTCCCTAGAACTACTAGCACGACTTGTCTCGGAGCCAGGAGTTGTTGGGGGAGATAATCCCGATGGAAGGTGGAAGTACAAAGAGCAGTACGGTCTGTGGGAAAGGCCACATCCGGAGGAGGCTCGACGCCTCATTCCAGAGGTACCTGCGGGCCCCGAGGCAGGGAGGCCTAGGGATCTTCGGAAGCCCCGAAGTGGACAGAAGGAGCCTTCAGCCAGACGCCCAGTGGGATAATGGAGGCAAACCTTCGGCAGGTGCAAAGGCTCTAGGGCACGACAGAAGACCAGGAGACGACCCGGTCAAGGTGGTCCGGGGATAGGATCTCGATCACCCACGCTATGTCGGGCGATCGCTGCAACGACCGGCGCAGTTGATACGCTGTCAGGGCTGCGCTTTCTGTCTGTACTGTGTAGCAGCTATTCTTGTCTGTATTGCAAGCCTGCGCCAGGCCAAGTAACGGGTAAGGGGTTTTGGAAGTATTAGACCCCCCTTATTTGGGCCGGGTTGCTCTATAAATACTTTTGTCCCCAGTTGTAATAGACACACGATCCAAGAATACAACCTGAGCCCTACACTACATTACTCTCATTTTTTGCAAAAACCTGTTGGCTTGATCCATCGTCCCAACAGGAGTTTTAATAACTTTTCGCTTAACCCTCTTCCCTTCTTTCGAAGCTCGGAAGTATTTTTGTTCTTGTTGAAGTTCGGCCCAACTTCAAAGTCGTTCGGGGCTCCTTTCCCAGCTGCAAAGTCATTCTGGGCTCTTTTCTACTTGTTCTTTAGCAATACTTTCTTCTTCGGACCATTCAATGTCCTCAGAAGATGAAGTTTCTAAGCTAATTTCTTTTTCCTCCTTTTTAATATAAGCTAATACTTATTTACATTTATCAGGTATAACTTCATCGGAGCTCCCCCGAGGAATTGAAAACAAAGGGCGCTTGTGAGGTCTTAGAGCTTTGAAGGTAGCCCATTGCAGGCAAAGCTCTTCATTAATATCTAGCACTTCTAGATCATCCAAAAAAGGTTGGAAAGCCTAATTACATTTCTGAATAAGTCTTTTCATTCATAAAAGGATAAAAACATGAATTTTTACATAATTGGGGCCCTAAGGAGAACTAAACCTTTGGGTCCAAAGGAGGTTGGCTGCTCGAAGGCTGTGACCGTGCTTGCTTCTGGCGAAGTCCTTCATCAATCCACATCTTGATTGCTGATCGGCCTTCAGCTCTCCAAGACGGTTGGAAGGCTTCCCAAGCTGCAGCCACGTGGCGGAAGGAGTCAGGAGCCGGTCGTCGCCGAAGTTGATAGGAGTTTCCTCTGGTTCTGGTGCTACAGATAGCCCTAAATCATCATAGTAGCGAAGCAGTCCGAGAGCAGCTACTTGGTCGAAGATCTCTCCATACCTAATACATGCTGTCTTCATAATCTTCGCTGCTGCTTGGATCATCTTTAGTCTTCGCAGTAGAGGGACATCGCTAGTCGAAGATAACGTCCAAGAAGTACCAAAGTACTCTAGGACACCCCGAAGGTCGTCCATGGTCTCTAAGGCTACCTTCTCGCACTTTACCTTGTCTTCGGACAAAGCATTCTTCGACGTAGACATCTCGTCTGTCAAGGATGAGAGCCTAGCTGCCTCCGTAATCAAAGAATTCTTTTGTTCGAGCAAGTTGTTGGCCTTCTCCGTCAACTTCAACTGCTCCTCTCGGAGCTTGACCAGCTCAGCTCCTGTAGTTCCCTGCTCCCTCCACAGCTTTTCCACTTCGGCCCGAAGCATGGTTTGTTCAGCTTTGAGCTTGCGGTTGGCAGCCTCCAAGACAAGTCTAGCTTTTCTTTCCGTGGCCACCATTTTGTCCAATCTAGAGGTCCGAACCTCGGAGCTAACAAGACTGCCCTGAAGAGCCGTTATCTTCTCCTTGAGTCGGTTACACTCTCTCTTATTTAATACAGCCGCAGCTCGAGCCAAGACTATTTGCTGCGAAGGAAGAAAAGAGCAATGTAAGCAAACTATTTACATATGTTTGAACTTTGTTGTTGCAGATACTTCGTACCTGATAGGCTGCCTACTCCAAGGTCACGTCCAACTCCGACCCCTCAGCTTCCGCGAGAATGGCAACCAAGTCGGTCTCCCCAGCCTCATGACTGGCCTGAGCCAGAGGCTCTAGCAAAGTCCGAAGTCCAGTCCTTTGCTCTAGAAAAGGAGCTAGGAGGGGGAACCTTGACAAGGCTCTATGATCATCTTCATTCAGAGAAGGGCCGGAGCGCAGCATGGCGTCTTTGGTCACTTCCGTAGATTGGCCTCCTTCCGTGGATTGGCCTCCGTCGGTAGACTCTGATGGGGTACATCCTGGAGTCGGAGCAGGCAAATGTTCCCCCTTACCTTTACCTTTCCTAGCCCCCATTTTCATGGCTACCTTCGAGATTGGCATCGGAGGCTTGGAAGCCTCCGACGCAGTCTTTGTAGCAGGGGTCATCTCCATGGGAGTTGATCCTATAAAGGCCAAAGGTATTCGATATTGCATAAATTTTGTAGGACACAAAAAGAAAGAAAAAGTACTCTACTGATGTTTACCTTCGACGTTCTGCTGCCAGATGAGCATGCGACTACTCGGAGGCTCGAACACTTCTTCGAAGTCCTCATCAGATTCCGGGCTTAGAACCGAAGGATTATCTTCCAAAACCTCTCCAACAACCACAACTATTACTTCATCCGGAGTCGAGACTTGGTCATTCGCCATCCCGACTCCGCCTTCTCCCGCAGCAGGGGCTTCTTGGCCAGACATGACATTTTGAGTCTCTGCTTGCTCGAGGTTGTCCTTAGCAACGGGAACTGCCACCACGTCGCCCTGGGCAGGGACTTCAACCTCTGTTTGTATCTCCTCATCCCCGATAATGAGGGCTTTGAACTCCCTCCGTATTTCTACTTGTCTTTCATCTTCAGATGACTCCGAAGACGAAGTAGGGGATTTGGAAGGAGCGACAACCTTCGGTTTTCATGCCACCTTCTTCATGGGTGTCTTGGTGTAGGACCGAAATTAGCGACCAGAGGGGGGGGTGAATGAGCGCCTTAAAATTTCTTACTAAACTATGGTCTAATCCCAACACCCAAACGTACTTAAACAAACAAATAACAGTAGCAAAGCAAATCACAGAAATTTAAAGTTGTCTAGCCTAAAAATGACCGGTGTATTAATTGAAATGATATTAAAGATAGACTAAATAAAAAATACTACAATAAATAAAAATACCTAGATATATTACGAAATATTTATATTGCAGTCTAGAAATAAAATACTAATCAAAAGAATAAAAGCATGGATTATCCAGAAATTAATTCGGAAATAAACCTAAAACATTACATGTAAATCTAAAAATAAAAATATTACTGTGACTAATAATAATTTTTTTCTTTTATATGAGTAGATTAAAATACTTAAACAAATAATACGAGATTACTAATAAAATTTTAGCAGATTAAAAAATTAACTACGAAAATACTAACTAGATTTAATCTAACTAAAAAATAGGAGATAAATAAATTTTACCTGCATCTCCGTTCAAAAACGCGTCGCGCAGAAAATCCGGTGAATCACCGCTCGCCGCGCGCCTAACATGCGTGCTCGCCGCACGCCTAACATGCGTGCTCGCCGCTGTAGGCGTGGGCGTCGTGCTGCCATGGCTGCTGCTGAGTCTGACACCGCTGCCGCGAGATGTTGTAGCGAAAAGCTGCGCCCGCTGCAACGCGTAATAGCGCCAAGTCTTGGTCACCGTGCGCCTGGCCAAAAAAATACCGTCGCCGAGAAAATCAATCCTGTCGTGCGCTACAACGCGCTAACATCGAGTCCTTGGTCACCGCGTGCAGCATGCTACGTGTTCCTTGGCCGCTGCATCAGAGAAGTCAGCCAAAGATTATTAAACCGTGGACTTGCCTTGAAGATGAAGAAAAACGCTACAGTTTTTCTGGTTCCCGTGCATAGCAAGTAATGATGCCCCTGCCGAAACCCTGTTGCCCACTGCGCCTGGCCAATCTGCTGCTGCCGCTTGTTTTTCGTTGGAGAAAACCAAGGATTGACGCGCCCTGGCTCACGCGATAAACGAAAAAGCAATTCCGGCGACCAAAAGAAGAATACGGCGGAAGAAGTAGGAAGCAGCGGTGACGAAATTTTTGTAGATAGAAAAATACCGGCCGAATAGAATATATGGACTGTAGATTGATTATAGAAAGAACAATCACCCAATCCCTAGGGGGTAGGGGCCTATTTATAGGCGACCCACTAATACATGGAAAATACTAATTTACCTCTAGGGTAAATTACATTGATGTTGGCGTAAAAGATTACGCTAACAGGTTTCTGAAGATTAGAAACTAACAAACGAAGTGTTTGCGAAGTAAACTGTTCTAAGCCTCCGAAAGGATAATAACTTAGAATAGTTCGAATGTGTGTATTGAATAACTTGTATTCTGTCCTCATTACAGGGTAAAACGGGGGGTATTTATAGGCCCAAACATTAAGGAAAATACCTTTTTACCCCTTTATTACAACCGACATAGTGGAAACTATTCGGTACCCTTAATAGGGCTAAAATGGTAAAAGACTAATCTAATGAGAAAGAAGATAAGTCTTCCATCTTAGCTGGCAAAGAAGCTCCCGGAAGAGTCCAAGTTCGAAGATATACTTCGAACTAGAGTGCGTCATCATACTTCGAACTTGATGGAATGTATCTCCGAAGTTATATGCTAGAAGTCTTCGGCTTAATCACCAGTCTTTATCTTATCACTACAATAACCCTGAAGATGGAATATTTTCCCCCAACAGTAGCCCCTCGAATACGCTTCTCCAATAAATCTGTAATGTTAGGAGAGCAGTATACGCAAGAAAAATAATCATGCGTAGGGGTTAGCAGATTTAAACCATCTCCGAACTACGTGGAGATGTAAGCTTCGAATCAGTTTCCAATAAAATTACATTCGAAGTAACTTAGGACTAACTCAAGAAGTTCAAAAGTCTTTTTAAACATAGAAGAAATAGCCGTTAGCTTCTTTCTTCTAACGGAAGTTACAGAATGCTTTAATTTCGGAGCAAAGTAACGGTTGGGAATGTGAAGCGACACAGGCAAACGGTAAAAAATCAGGGTCTGGGCTATAAATAGAGGACCCAAACCCTTCTTGAGTACCTTTTCACTGCTTTCGTTCAAACAAACCATCACCCGAGCCCTAGCCTCCATTTTTCTTCTGAAGCAATCCGTGAGATTCAATGGCGAAGACTAGTTTCAAGGGTCCTGGAGGAGCTTCAACCCTGGCTCGGCAGCAGGCTGCGGCAGCAGCGGCGGCTGCAACAATGGCGGCGGCGACTCCCAGTCCTTCAACTGCGGCAATGGCGCCGACGGGAGGAAATCCCCAAAATGTCGACCCCCAAGATCTTTTCCCAGCATCAGCGAAGTATGCAGGCCAGTCTTATCAACTAGGGTCGTCAACCTGCAGAAGGGAATCACTTCCTACAGCAGTAGAAGGTAAAATTAGTTCGGGAGTGATGATTTGCAAACCCGGTAAAGAGGTCATCCCGTCGCCAAGGCCCGGAGAAGTAGTCGTCTTCGAAGCTTTCTTCGAAGCTGGCTTAGGTCTTCCGGCAGTGGATTTCTTGGCTAAGGTATTGGATCTGTTCCACGTCACTCTTCCCCAACTTTCTCCGAGTGCGGTGGCACGCCTGGCCATCTTCGAATGGGCGTTGCGAGCCGAAGGTTGTGAAGGAAGGGTGGAAATCTTCGCAGCACTGCATAGAGCTTCATGCCAACCGAAGACCTTCGTAGGTCCTAGAGGTGAAAAGATGGTAATAGCCTTCGGAAGTATCAACTTCAGACTCCGAGATGAGTACGCCCTTCGGTTTCCCGCTAAGGCCATCAATGCGAGATGGTACACTAATTGGATTCTGAAGTGGTTTTGCACCGAAGTTGGGGCGAGCAACCGTCTGGCCGGACCTTTGCAAGACATCAACTTCCGAAAGGAAGCCCTTGTGCATCCAGATCCGGGTCAGCTCGAAGCTCGCCTTAGCTTGCTTCAAAAAATCAGTCAACGGTTGAGCATGCGAGACTTAGCCGAAGAATTCCTCGGGCTCCAAATCCCTCCTTTGATGGCCAACTGGCCAATCACTTTCGAAGAGGATTCGGAAGGCGGTCTTCGCAAAATTACTTCGACTTCGAGCCATGCAGGTAACTTCGAAAACATCATATATTATGCATATTCATTCGAAGGAATAACCAACTTAACTCGTTTTTCAGCTTCTTCAGCCCCTATAACTTCGGAGCAGATTGTACGAGCTTCGGCGAAGATTCTAGGCGCCCCAACTCCGACCGAAAAAGAATGGAGAATCAAACTGGTTGGTAGTTGGGAACGATCCAACCGAGTATGGGGGCTACTCGAAGTGGTTCCGCCTCCTTTGGTGGATTAGGTGCCTTCGGAAAAAGGGCCCAAGAAGAGGAAAGCCGAAGCTGGGACTTCGAGCTCTGCCAAGACTCCAGTTAAGAAGGTGGCTCGAAAGCCAAAAAAACCCTGCACCTCCGAGCCCAAGAGCTTCAATCTCCGACTCTCAGGAGGATGAAGGCAGGTTAATGGTGAGGTTGATTGATGAAGATGCAGCTCAAACAGATATGCATATTGAAGATGCTGCGAGTGTGCCGGAGTCTCAAGTCAATCTTGAGCAAACAAGGACTCCGGCCGCTCAATAGGATTTACCTCAAGACGGAGCTCCTGCGGACGAAAGTGGAATCAAAGTCATTGTGACTTCGATTCCGGATGAAGCAACAACGACTGTTCGGGAGAACGCTCCGGCAGTCGAAGATTTGACGCTTGATTCGGACGAAGATCTCGCCTTCGATCCGGCAAGCAGTCCAATGCTCACTCGCCGCCAAAATGCCGAAGGTAAACTTCGAATAATTCTTTTATATTTTTTGTGAAATTATACAATGTATAATACCTTTGTTTTCACAGAGTCCACTTCTATGGAAGAGGTCCGCCCCGAAGACACAATTCCTAGACCTTCGACAACTTCGGAGCCAATTCCAAGAGCCACTCAGATGGGGCCAGGAAAAGGCAAAGGGAAGATGGACCCCCTCCCTGCTCCGAGCTCAGGATCAACTCCATCTGAGTCAACAAGCGAGAGCCAATATACCGAGGGGGGTCAGTCTCCTGGGGCTCCGAAGACTACAGCTCAATACTCCGGGCCTTCGCCAAACAAAGATGACAAACAAGCCTTGAGCATGCTCCCCCTTCTAGCTCCTTTTTTAGAGCGAAGAACTGGGCTTCGAACTTTGCTCGAGCCTTTGGATCGAGCTAGTCGCAAAGTTGGGGAGACGAACTTGGTGGCCATCTTGAGTGAGGTAGAGAGATCGGAGCTTAACGCTGCCATGGAACGTGCAGCCTACCAGGTACGAAATATCTGTAAAACAACATCAAATTTATATACAAATAATTTCTTACCTTTGTTTTTTCTTTTCACAGCAAACAGTCTTGGCCCGAGCTGCGAACGTATCAAATGAACGTGAAATCGCTAGCCTTCAAGAAGAAAACGCAACTTTTCAACGAAATCTTACCATCTCCGAAGGTCGAGTGAACCATATGGACAACATGGTTTCAACGGAGCGAAGGGCCAGACAAGGTTTGGAGGTTGCGAATGAGGAGCTCGAAGCAGAAAGAATTGTGCTTCGAGCAGAAATTGAAAGGATGCGGGCAGAGCATGCTACTGCGGGGACCGAGCTTGTTAAGCTCCGAGAGGAAGCTAGCCAACTTCTAAATCAAAAGAATTCTTTGGCTACGGAGGCTGCTAGACTCTCCAGAGTACTAGAAGAGCTAACTTCGGCGAAAGATGCGTTAATTGAAGATAAGCTGAAGTCTGAAAAGGTAGCTGCGGAGGTCATGGACCAACTGCTAGGCGTTCTGGAGTACTTCGGTACTACTGGGACGCTTCCTTCAGATGACAACATCTCCCTGCTGCGCCGGCTGAAAAGGATTCAAGGAGTAGCGAAGCAAATGAAGACAGCAGGCATTCGTTACGGAGAACTCTCCAGACAAGTGGCTGTCGTTGGTCTACTTCGTTACTACGAAGATCTGGGTCGATCGATAACTCCGAGTGCAGGAGAGGGCCCAATTACCTTCGACGACAAAAAGCTTTTCACTCCTTCCGAAGGTGTGGCCGCTGCTTGGCAAACCTTCCAAACTTCATGGAGAGCCGAAGGCCGTTCTGCGATCAAGGCTTGGATTGACGAAGGACAACGCCAGAAGCAGGCTCAGTCCCAAGCTTCGAGCAGTCAGCCCCCTCCGAACCCGCAGGTTTAGAAATACCTTAGGATTTTTGACTATGTAAAGCATTATGCTAATGTACATTTATAAATGAAGATTTGTTTATCATGTTTTTAGGCTTTGCCTCATATTGAAGATGTCGAAGTGTTAGATGTTAACGACGAACTTCGCTTATTATGGGCTACCTTCGATATCTTAAAACTTCACAAGCGTCCTCGACTTATAATTCCTCGAGATAGTTCCGGAGCAATTACGTCCGAAATAAGTAAAGACATATTATCTTGTATTAAAGAGGAAGAAAAAGAAGTTAACTTGGAAACTTCGTCTTCTGAAGACGTTATATGGTCCGAAGACGAAGATGAAGCTCTAAGTAAAAAGCCTGAAGAACTTGGAAGCTAGGAAAGGAGCCCCGAATAGCTTCGAACTTGGGCCGAGCTTCAACAAGAACAAAAAGACTTTAGAGCTTCGAAGGGAGGCAAAAGAGTTAAACGTAAAGTTGTTAGAACTCCCGGCACTGGAACTAGTCGTTCCAACCCTAGCTCTAGAGATCGAAGGGGTCTTCGATTCCTTCTTGGTATAGATACCAATTTTTCATGATGTAATCATATTCGTTCGAATAATGAATATCGATTTAAAATTGTATCCCTATTTATTAGCCCCTCTTTGGGTGTAAGCAACTTCGAACTGTATTCAAAGATGGTTAGGCACAAAGAAAAACTTCGGAGTACAATTTTGGGGGTTCGGAGCCCCTATGTAATTTAAAGATCTTTTAAAATCTTATAAAATTTCTTCAACTATTTGTAATCTGAAGAATGGCGACTTAGCACCTTATGCTTTTGAAAGAAATCACTTGAGATAACTTTCTGGACACTTTAGTGTCTTAGAGAATTTGTCACTTTGGACTTTCTTAACAGACATTCGAAGCTCATGGCTCAAACTCTGTTTTGTTTTGGCCTCCTTCGGCTCTTTTTTGCAAATTCTGTCAAACCAATGGTTCGGAATTCGCAGTGGTCTCTTTGGACTCTTTTTACGGATGCCTAAAAGCCAGTGGCTTGGGCTCCGCCTTATTTGGTCTCTTTGAACTCTTTTTATGGATGTCTTCCAGCCAGTGGCTTGGACTCCGCATTCTGTGGTTTTCGGGCTCTTTTACGGATGTCTTCAAGCCAGTGGCTTGGACTCCGAATTATGTCAGCCCACCACCTCGGAAAATATGATTCAAATTAATGACACTTCCCTCTCGGTCAACCCCGCGGTTCCAGTGCGTCCACTCGGAAGCTGGGAGTTTATGAGGGGTAGGCATTATCTCAACCATATTCTTTATTGATTCGAAAAGTGATTACACATGATTACAAGGAGCCCTTATGCGAAGTATCGCTTTAGGTGCTCCGCATGCAAAGTATGAGCTAATTCTTCACCTTCCAAATTAGCTAATTTAAAAGAGCCAGGACGTCCTGAACGAACAATTAAGTATGGACCTTCCCATTTATTTCCTAACTTTCCTGGCGCTATAATGCTTCGCAAAACAAGATGACCCGATCTAAGATCATTGATCTTAACCTTCGGGTCAAACCAAGCCTTCGTCTGCTGGTGATACTTTGATAAATTGGCCACAGCTCGAAGTCTTGTTTCTTCTGTTAAATCTAGCGAAGCTTGTCTTTCTCCTTCAATCTCCGGTTCGGTGCTGCGATGTGATCCTCCTTTGAGCTCTGTTGGAGTCATAGCTTCATCTCCGAATAGCAATCTGAATGGAGTAAAACCTGTGGACCTTGTTTGCGTAGTCCGAATGGACCATAAAATCTTCGGAAGTTCTTCGGTCCACAGTCCTTTTGCTAATCCTATTATCCTTCGATTTAGCCCTGACAAAATATTTCCATTGGCTCTTTCTACAGCTCCAATAGACTGAGGATGTCTCACTGCAGCAAAACATAACTGGATGCCTAGATCTTCGCAGAACTTTCTGAAAGGTTCTGCATCGAACTGTGTTCCATTATCAACCGTGAGTTGTCTAGGCACTCCGAACCGGCAAATGATATTTTTCCAAAATAATTTCTGTACATTGTTCGAAGTGATAGCTGTTAAGGGCTCTGCTCCTACCCACTTAGAAAAATATTCAATAGCTACCACTGCGAACTTTAAATTTCCCTTAGCTACTGGAAAGGGACCAATTAAATCCATACCCCATCTAGCCATGGGCCATACCGGAGCAATAACTTGAAGCGCTGTTGGTGGGCGATGACTCCGTCGACCCATCCACTGACATCCTTGACAAGTGCAGACCAAGCTCTCCGCATCAGCTGTTATTTTAGGCCAATAAAGCCCCTAGCGAAGTGTTTTTCCTGCCAAAGCTCGAGGGGCCAAATGGCTACCGCAAAGTCCTTCATGGATTTCTCGAAGAATTTCTTGACCTTCGGCTTGAGATATACATCGGAGTAGAGGGGAACATACTCCGGCCTTGTATAAAATACCATTGATTATTTGATAATTCCTAACCCTGAGTTTCAATCTTGAAAATTGTGGCTCTTTAGACAAATTTGTCCTTCCTTGTAAAAGTTCCATGATTGAATTTCTCCAATCTGCACTTGGAATGCAAAGAATCTCTACTGAGGGAATTTGTGGCACCGAAGGTGTACTGAGCTCCTCATAAAAAGCCTCTTCTGGAATATCCACAGCTCCGGCTGCAGCTTTTGCTAAAATGTCCGCTTGCACATTTTCTGCTCTTGGTATACTCCGAATGGAAAACCCTTGAATTGTACTTCGATCTTACGAATTTCTTCTAAGTACTTTGCAAGCTGTGGATGTCGAACTTGAAAACTTTTATCTGCATGCCCTGCTACTATTTGAGAATATGTCTTTATAACAACTCTTGTAGCCCCTAGAGCACGTGCTTTTCAGAGTCCCAGTAAAATTCCTTCATACTCCGCTATATTATTGGTAGATTTAAAGTTGAGTCTTGCGGAGTACATTGCTCTTTGCCCGAAAGGCGAAATCAAAACTGCTCCAACGCCTGCTCCGGATGCTTGGAAAGCCCCATCAGAAAAAACAGTCCAAATTCCTTCACTTGATTTCTCCGGAACTAACGTTGCAGGGGGAGTCCATTCTGCTACAAAATCTGCTAAGACTTGCGATTTAATTATTGTCCTTGCCAGAAAGGATATGCTGAAGGGTGCTAGCTCAACTGCCCACTTTCCAATTATTCCAGTGGAATCCTTACTTCGGAGCATATCTCCCAAAGGATACGAAGTTGGTACAATTACATTATGAGCTAAAAAATAATGCCTTAGCTTCCTCGAAGCCATTATCAGAGCATAAACGAACTTTTTAAGCTCGGAATACCTTGTCTTCGCTCCAGATAATGCTTCGGACACAAAATAAACTGGATTTTGTACCAACTTCCCATTGTAATCCATTTCTCTGACAAGGACTGCGCTGACAGCAGAGCCTATAGCTGCAAGGTAAAGGAGTAGGGTTTCGTCCGCAGTAGGCACCGTGAGTGTAGCAAGATTACTGAGATACTCTTTAATATCTTCGAAGCTTTTCTGACACTCTGGTGTCCATGCAAAATCTTCGGACCCTTTCAATGCTTTAAATATGGACAAGCTTTTCTCTGCAGACCTTGCCAAAAACCTGCTAAGTGCTGCCAGACGACCAGTCAGCTTTTGCACTTGCTTCAAATTTTCCGGAGGAGCCATCTTTTGTAGCGCAGTTATTTGAGTAGGGCTAGCTTCAATCCCTCTGCTTGAAACTAAATACCCTAACAACATCCCAGCCTTAGCTCCGAAGATACATTTCTCGGGGTTAAGACAGATCCCACATGCCCGAAGGCTATTAAATGTTTCTGCTAAGTCTAGGCTATGTTGGTGCTTTAAAGCACTCTTTATTACAATATCATCCATATAGGCCTCCACATTGCGACCTAATTGATGACCTAGAGCCTTAGCAACTAACCTCGAAAAAGTAGCCCCGACATTTCTTAAGCCAAAAGGCATTCTTACATAATAGAAGACTCCCGAGGGAGTTACGAAGCTTGTCTTAATCTCATCTTCGCGTTTCAACCATATTTGATGGTAGCCGGAGTACGCATCAAGGAAGCTTAATAACTCCGAGCCTGCAGTGGAGTCAACTAATTGATCAATTCGGGGCATGGGGTAGGGGTCACGAGGGCATGGTTTATTCAATGATGTGAAATCAATGCACATGCGCCACTTCCCGGAAGATTTCTTCTTGACAAAGACTGGATTGGCTAACCATTCTGTGTGAGCCACTTCTCTGATAATCCCAGCCTTCAACAATTTTTCAACTTCGTCTTTAGCAAGACCAGCTCTTTCTGCAGACATTTTTCGAAGTCCTTGCCGAACAGGTCGGGCCTTCGGGTTTACAAGCAAACTATGTTCAATAATATCCCGATTGACTCCGGTGATGTCTTCGTCAGACCAGGCAAAGACATCTAAATTCTCCTCGACTACTTTTTCCAAGGAGGTGGCAACTTCTGCATGTAAATCTTTACCAAATTGAAATGCATATTTTTTACCATCTTTAACAATAATCTTCGTTGCGATCTCTCCTTCAGGACTTGGTCTTGGGAAGGATTTCTTCGAAGATTCGAAAGGGGCTAAAAAATTTTCTTGATTATCTTGCACGTTATTCACTTGTCTTGGATCAAGAGGGGGGCCGTGACCATATTCTGCTCTTCGGGCAGTAGCTTGATCTCCGAAGATAGTGAGCACTCCCGCTTGCGTGGGCATCTTCATGCACAAGTAATTGTGGTGTGCAATAGCTCCGAACTGATTTAACATGCCTCTTCCGAATATGACGTTGTAGGCATATGGAGCATCTACAATGTCGAAGATTACTTCCTCTGTCCTGGCTAACAATCCTTCTCAGAAGGTAACTTCCAGGCCAATTTGGCCAAGTGCATCAAGCGGAGGTCCTGCGAAGCCTTGCAAGGGACGAGCCGTTGGAAGAAGGTGCTTTCTGGAGATGCACAATTGATCGAAGGCTTGAACAAAAATAATGTCTGCCGAACTTCCTCCATCAATTAACACTCTTCGAACTTCAGTTCCTACAATGTCAGCAGTAATGACAAGTGGGTCTGCATGTGGAAATTTAATGCCAGCTGCATCTTCTGTGGAAAAAGATATTGGCACGTGGGACCATTCAGGCATGGTAGCTGCAGATGACGAAGTTCCAATGTGCCCCACTTCTCGGACATACTCTCTCCTCTGCCTTTTTTACATGCTTCCAAGAGTACCTCTGTAACACCCCAAATTTCCAAAACAATAAAAATAGGGAAAATTACTTACATGCCATTATAATTTTTAGAAATTGCATATATGCCACTGTCAGTGACTGTGGCAGTCCCCATTTGTCAGTGACACACCGATGGCATATTGGCAAACCGTGAAAATTGTAATGGCACGGAAAAAATTAACCCATAAAAATATTATTTAATTCAATTTCCTGGAATATATATTTCTGAAAATACTTTAATACCCTTTTATACCATTTTGAACTACACCATAGAGTAAATGGCCAAACTGGGAGGTGAAACTTTTTGTGTATGATCCTAAGACCAAAATATATTTTTGAGAATTTTTATAAATTTTTACCAACCTTGGAAGTAGCCCTAAGATTTTAATCTATTTTCTGGAATTATTTTTAATCAGAAATGCTTTAAAACAGTAATGGGCTCCCCTCCCTCCTTTCTCTCTCTCCCGGCCGGCCTAGCCCACTCCCTCCCGCGCGCTCGGACTGACAACCGGGTCCCGCCTGTCAGCGACCCCTCCTCTCTTCACGCGCGCGCCCGACGCCTCGACCCCACCCGTCAGCCCCCTCTCTCGCGCACTCGCACCCGCTGACCACCTTGGCCCACCTGTCGGACCCGTCTTCCCCGCGGGATCCGCCCCCAAATCCCCCCTCGCCGGCCGAAACCCTAATCTTGCCTCGGATCCGCCCCCGCCGGCCCCCTCTCCTTAATTTCTCACCAGCATTGATTTCCCCGCGCTCCCCCGACCGTTTCCCCCTTTATTTCACCGCGTCATCGCCCCCGGATTGGCGCTCGCATGCACGGCAGGAGCTCGCCGGCGTTGAAGAGAGCCTTTACTCTCGGCCTCCCCCGATTACGCCCCCTCTGCCCCGCCGACGACCCTATATAAACCCCTTGGCCGTCCGCAATGCACCCCTACGCCCTAACACTACGAGAACCAACCGAAGCACCCCAATTCACCTTTTTACTCTCCACCGCCGCCCGCACTTCAGCCGCCGCTCGCCGTCGCCGGAGCCCCTCTCCGTTCGCGCCGACTGCACCTTCGTGACCGCCGGGACCTCACCGACCTCGGCCACCACTCCGTCGACGACGAACCTCGCCGGATCGCCGTCGCCGCCAAGGACCCGAGCACCTTCGCCGCCCCCACTCGCTGCCGGCCTCACTCCGTCGACCTCTCTTCACCGTAAGGGTACCCTCGTGACCCCCTTGTCGCCCTCTTTTCATTTTAGGCCATAACTTCGACCGTCGTCGCTCGCCGTGGCCTCTGGCCCGCTCGCCGTCGCCGGAGAAGACGACCGGCACGGGCTGAGTACCCGTGCCATGTCGGATTCACGTGCGACCGTGCTATCTGGATCCGACGGTGACGATTAATTCCCGCGTGCGATTTAATCTGATCCGTTAGATCTAGGCGAAGGGGTATGTTTTAATCTCGTGCGTCCGTTAGTTTTTAAAACCCGCGGTTGATCTGGATCGTTCATCGCGTACCGGTTCGATGTTTTAATCTTAGCCGTCCACGTCAACTTACGCGCCCCGCCTCGCCTGCGCACGTTGGATCTGGATCCGACGGTCCAGATCGACCCGGTGCACGCGCACAGTGCGCGGGTTCACCGTGGGCCTGGCTCACCGTGGACCCGAGGGGATTTAAATTTGAAAATAAATTCCAAAAAAGGTTTAAAACTTATAAAATTCATATCTGGCGCATTTGAACTCTAAAAATTGCCATTCCAATTTCAGAAAATTCATAATATTATTCTCTACATGTTTATGCAATAAAAACAGTAGGTTTACTTTGAATTTTTCATGTTTATTTAAATAGGTATTCAAATGCCCTTAGGGTTGAAATATAAATTCAAATATTTAAACTTCAGAAAAATTTATATTTATTCCTTTCTGTTCATGTACTGAAAATCACTAAATTACCATGAACTTTTCATTTCAAAACTTATTAGGAAACTTAATATGAAACTATTCCCATTTAAACACCTCTTTCTAAAAAGGGACAACTTTTCATTTTTAATCCCTTTTAAAAATATTTATGAAATAAATCTCAGCACCTTAATCTCTAGATTTATTTCTAATCAAACCAACTTTAACCTAATGTGCTTATTATGAATTGCTATATTGTTTGATTGAATGTTGTGTTCATTTTATTTTACTTTATTATATTGAAAAGACTACGACGCCGTCGAGGAGCCAGAGTACTTCCCCGAAGTCCCTCCCTCTCCCTTTGCTGAACAAGGCAAGTCACCAAATCAATCTTTTGAGCATATTGAACCCATGTTTGATTAAACTATCGCTAAAACACATAGGTTATATGTGCATTAGTCAAATGAACCCTTACAATATATTTATTTAGGATCCCCCGACCTTGATGTGCAACCCAAGCCATGCTCTCTAGCCTAAACTCCTTGTCACCATATGATAAATGTTATTAACTAGTGTCCAATGTATCGACACGATTGCTATAGGATAAAAATGAGTCATAGTACATGGTTCTACTATATGATCCCCATGGTTTCTTATCTATGGAATTCTGTCGGTGTTGGAGTTGTGGTTGTGAGTGAATGCATGGTGGGTTCCGGGTGCAAGCTAGGGCATTAGTCGGTAGCACCCGGGGCACTATAAGGACCGGTCTGAGGGATCCGTTGCAATACACATTCGTACCAACCACAAGTCTAGTGGGTAAGTCCTAACTAAGGTATGGAGTGTTCCAAACCGAGGCCACCATTTGGAGATGGGTCAAGCTGCACCTGCGGGTGGCTTGTACCAATGTGGCGCAAAAGGGGGTGCGACGTTAGCCGGGATGCGGCCCGGCGCGCCGGCGAAACCTAGAGCAGGTGGTTATCGCTTGGAGCATTTCATATCGAGGTTTTGGCACGAGTTCCCGTGGTATGGGTCATCTCGTTTGGGATGAGTGCGTGCCTTGTGGGTACAGTAGTACACCTCTGATCAGAGTCGTAAATCTTTTCGAAAAGCCGAGCCCACGGTCAAGGGCGGGTTGCGTGACATCCCACAGTTAGTTTACTTTGAATATGTATGTGCATGTTGGGTGACATGTAAGGACTGTTGTGCGAGGAGGTAAAACGTACTCCTCGAGTTAGATGATGATGTTGATATTCATGTTTACTTTTCCGTACAAATAAATTTGACTACACTAAATGCAATAATCATAAATGTACTTTTTCGCACTTCGAGCCATTACCTTTCCTTGTTTATTATCCTGCATTATTACTTGCATTTGCGGTGGCTTGTTGAGTACTTTTTGTACTCATACCCGTTGGACCCCACAGAGGATGCCTACTACGAGGATGGTCTGGAGTAGCGACCCAGTCAAGAAGAAAGATCCTGAAGAAGGTGTTCGTCATGCAATTTTAATTACTTTTGCTATTGTTTTTATTAAACTCTGATGTAATAAATATGGTCTGCGTACCATGAATACCGTCTTATGTACGATTGTCGCATGATGAACATCTTGGATTATTGTTTTTCTACTGAAATTCAATAATGTTCCGATTTGTTAAATCGGGGCGCTACAAGATGGTATCAGAGCCGACTTGACTGTAGGAAGCCAAACGGACCCGCCTAGCCATTAGCCACAAGAAATTATTTCTCGAAAACCTACTTTATAAACTTTGTTCCTCTCCTCACTTTTATTCAACTTGCTGTTTTGTAGATGCCTGTCTACCAAGTTCACAGCTACTGCCGCCACTTCGAGGGCTTCGTCAGGGAGCTCCGGATGATGCTCACGTTCCTCGGGTTCCTCTTCGAGCCCGAGTTCCAAGGGGTCTACTTGGAGGAATTTGCCGGGCCCTGCGACGTCTCCCTCACCGTCCATGGCTCCGGAGAGCATCTGCCGCCCTACACCACCGCACTTGGAGGCCAGACTTTCGACGTCGCGTGCCAACGAGTCGCCCTCCAGGCCCTCATGGAGCTGAGGATGATCTACGATGATCGTCTTCAGAACTCGTCCTTCCGGCTTGTGCCGAAGCGTACTCCCGGCGCCCACCGTAGCCTCTACCTCTGAGTTCACTCCGTGCGTGATCCGGTCATGGCCCGGCAGTCGCGTCTTCTGCAGGCTATGGACGATCTCCATACCGAGGCGATGCTCGACGCCAACGAGCATCACGAGGCGGTCGAGTTTCTTCGTGAGGAAACGAACAACTTGATCCAGCAGAACGGCGAGCTGCAGCGCAAGATCATGCAGCTGCAGAAGGACATCGCGGAGATGGTCCCTCTTCTTCCAAGGAAGAAGCCCATCCGTGAGCCCCTCCCTCACCCCAAGAGGATCCCGCCACACCCCTCTCCCGCCAGGCCCTCCACCAGCGCCCCTGCACCACGCCCCGGCCTCGTCTCCGACCCCATCATCGAGAATTTTCTCGAACCCACCATCCCTCAGGAGCCGCGTACCCGTGGTTCCGAGAGCACGGAGACCGCCTCCGGTGGCGAGTAGGCATGAGAAGTCGCTATTTTAATAAAAGCATAATTCTGTATATGGTGCTACCTACGACGAGTGTGTTGTGGGTAGAATAACAGCTTGAATGTAATGAACAATTTATACCACTCTATATATTTATGTGCTTGAATCTTATATGATATTTTTGGTTGTATTATTGTTTCGTCATCTTTTGCTTTATCACCATGTATGTTCAGAAGATGGCCGACCACCAGAACACCGGTTCCAACCACGGTGAAGGAGGAAGCCATGATGCGCCCGAGGGTGTTGTACCCAACTGGGGTGCAACGGGCCCGCGTCAGTCTGGATCGCCATCCGCCAACCACCCTACCTTGGCGGAAATGATGGCAAACCAGAACCAGCTGATCACCGCCCTCCTCACCCAAATGCAGCACCAACAGGCTCAGTTGGACCGACTGCAGAACGGGGAACCTGCCCCTCGCGCACCAGCACCTGCACCCGCTCCGCAACTCTCGGAGTTTCTGCGCGTGCACCCTCCCATCTTCTCAAGCACCACCAACCCGATGGAGGCCGGAGATTGGCTCCACACCATTGGAAAGAAGCTTGACCTCCTCCCCTGCACCGACTAGGAGCGGGTGGCCTTCGCCACTCACCAGCTCTAGGGTCCCGCCGCTGAGTGGTGGGACAACTACCGTGAGTCCCAGCCAGAGGACCACGTGGTGACCTGGGCGGAGTTCACCATCGCCTTCCGTGCCGCCCACGTCCCCGCCGGTGTCATCGCGGTGAAACAGTAGGAGTTCCGCGACCTGCAACAAGGCAACCAGACCGTCATGGAGTATCTCCATGAGTTCAATCGCCTCGCCAGCTACGCCCCGGAAGAAGTGCGCACCGACACCCTCCGCCGGGCCAAGTTCCTTCGGGGACTCAAGGATGAGCTGTCCATCTAGCTCGTCGCCACTGACTACGCCGACTTCTAGTGGCTAGTCAACAAAGCGCTCATCCAAGAGACTGAGCAAAACAAGTTGGACCTCAAGAAGAGGAAGATGATCGCCTTCAAGCATCAGCAGGCGAACTCTCAGAGGCCCCGCTTCATCCCTCCGCCACCAGCGCCCGCCTACCATCCCCGGCCTGCCTACAGGCCACCTCACGCTGCTAGTGGATCCAATGCCGGGCATCCTCGCCCCGCTCCACCAGCTCCGGCCGCTCAGCCGACATCAGCCGCCAAGGCCCCGATCCTGAAGGACCGCCAAGGGAGGCCGATCGTCTGCTTCAACTGCCGCAAGGAGGGGCACTACTCGCACCAGTGTCCCCACCCCAAGCAGCCCCAAGGCGCGGCACCCAACCAGGCAGTGCGTGCCCGCGTCAACCACATCAACGCGGAAGAAGCCCAAGAGGCTCCTGAAGTCGTGCTCGGTACGTTTACCGCAAATTCCGTACCAGCCATAATATTATTCGACTCTGGGGCAACACACTCCTTCATATCAGAAGATTTTGCGAAAACCAACGAATTGGAAGTACACCCTCTATCCATCCCCTTGATGATTGCCACCCCAGGCAATAAGACCTTAGCTCACCTATACAGCCCTAAGGTTAAGATAGATATCCAAGGAGTACTGTTCCAGGCAGTGGATTTCTTGGCTGAGGTATTGGATCTGTTCCACGTCACTCTTCCCCAACTTTCTCCGAGTGCGGTGGCATGCCTGGCCATCTTCGAATGGGCGTTGCGAGCCGAAGGTTGTGAAGGAAGGGTGGAAATCTTCGCAGCACTGCATAGAGCTTCATGCCAACCGAAGACCTTCGTAGGTCCCAAAGGTGAAAAGATGGTAATAGCCTTCGGAAGTATCAACTTCAGACTCCGAGATGAGTACGCCATTCGGTTTCCCGCTAAGGCCATCAATGCGAGATGGTACACTGATTGGATTCTGAAGTGGTTTTACACCGAAGTTGGGGCGAGCAACCGTCTGGCCGGACCTTTGCAAGACATCAACTTCTGAAAGGAAGCCCTTGTGCATCCAGATCCAGGTCAGCTCGAAGCTCACCTTAGCTTGCTTCAAAAAATCAGTCAACGGTTGAGCATGCGAGACTTAGCCGAAGAATTCCTCGGGCTCCAAATCCCTCCTTTGATGGCCAACTGGCCAATCACTTTCGAAGAGGATTCGGAAGGCGGTCTTCGAAAAATTACTTCGACTTCGAGCCCTGCAGGTAACTTCGAAAACATCATATATTATGCATATTCATTCGAAGGAATAACCAACTTAACTCGTTTTTCAGCTTCTTCTGCCCCTATAACTTCGGAGCAGATTGTACGAGCTTCGGAGAAGATTTTAGGCGCCCCAACTCCGACCGAAAAAGAATGGAGAATCAAACTGGTTGGTAGTTGGGAACGATCCAACCGAGTATGGGGGCTACTCGAAGTGGTTCCGCCTCCTTTGGTGGATTAGGTGCCTTCGGAAAAAGGGCCCAAGAAGAGGAAAGCCGAAGCTGGGACTTCGAGCTCTGCCAAGACTCCAGTTAAGAAGGTGGCTCGAAAGCCAAAAAACCCTGCACCTCCGAGCCCAAGAGCTTCAATCTCCGACTCTCAGGAGGATGAAGGCAGGTTAATGGTGAGGTTGATTGATGAAGATGCAGCTCAAACAGATATGCATATTGAAGATGCTGCGAGTGTGCCGGAGTCTCAAGTCAATCTTGAGCAAACAAGGACTCCAGCCACTCAAGAGGATTTACCTCAAGACGGAGCTCCTGCGGACGAAAGTGGAATCGAAGTCACTGTGACTTCGATTCCGGATGAAGCAACAACGACTGTTCGGGAGAATGCTCTGGCAGTCGAAGATTTGACTCTTGATTCGGACGAAGATCTCACCTTCGATCCGCCAAGCAGTCCAATGCTCACTCGCCGCCAAAATGCCGAAGGTAAACTTCGAATAATTCTTTTATATTTTTTGTGAAATTATACAATGTATAATACCTTTGTTTTCACAGAGTCCACTTCTATGGAAGAGGTCCGCCCCGAAGACACAATTCCTGGACCTTCGACAACTTCGGAGCCAATTCCAAGAGCCACTCAGATGGGGCCAGGAAAAGGCAAAGGGAAGATGGACCCCCTCCCTGCTCCGAGCTCAGGATCAACTCCGTCTGAGTCAACAGGCGAGAGCCAATCTACCAAGGGGGGTCAGTCTCCTAGGGCTCCGAAGACTACAGCTCAACACTCCGGGCCTTCGCCAAACAAAGATGATAAACAAGCCTAGAGCATGCTCCCCCTTCTAGCTCCTTTTTTAGAGCGAAGAACTGGGCTTCGAACATTGCTCGAGCCTTTGGATCGAGCTAGTCGCGAAGTTGGGGAGACGAACTTGGTGGCCATCTTGAGTGAGGTAGAGAGCTCGGAGCTTAACGCTGCCATGGAACGTGCAGCCTACCAGGTACGAAATATCTGTAAAACAACATCAAATTTATATACAAATAATTTCTTACCTTGGTTTTTTCTTTTCACAGCAAACAGTCTTGGCCCGAGCTGCGAACGTATCAAATGAACGTGAAATCACTAGCCTTCAAGAAGAAAACGCAACTTTTCAACGAAATCTTACCATCTCCGAATGTCAAGTGAACCATATGGACAACATGGTTTCAACGGAGCGAAGGGCCAGACAAGGTTTGGAGGCTGCGAATAAGGAGCTTGAAGCAGAAAGAATTGTGCTTCGAGCAGAAATTGAAAGGATGCGGGCAGAGCATGCTACTGCGGGGACCGAGCTTGTTAAGCTCCGAGAGGAAGCTAGCCAACTTCTGAATCAAAAGAATTCTTTGGCTACAGAGGCTGCTAGACTCTCCAGAGTACTAGAAGAGCTAACTTCGGCGAAAGATGCGTTAATTGAAGATAAGCTGAAGTCTGAAAAGGTAGCTGCGGAGGTCATGGACCAACTGCTAGGCGTTCTGGAGTACTTCGGTACTGCTGGGACGCTTCCTTCAGATGACAACATCTCCCTGCTGCGCCGACTGAAAAGGATTCAAGGAGTAGCAAAGCAAATGAAGACAGCAGGCATTCGTTACGGAGAACTCTCCAGACAAGTGGCTGTCGTTGGTCTACTTCGTTACTACGAAGATCTGGGTCGATCGATAACTCCGAGCGCAGGAGAGGGCCCAATTACCTTCGACGACGAAAAGCTTTTCACTCCTTCCGAAGGTGTGGCCGCTGCTTGGCAAACCTTCCAAACTTCATGGAGAGCCGAAGGCCGTTCTGCGATCAAGGCTTGGATTGACGAAGGACAACGCCAGAAGCAGGCTCGGTCCCAAGCTTCGAGCAGTCAACCCCCTCCGAACCCGCAGGTTTAGAAATACCTTAGGATTTTTGACTATGTAAAGCATTATGCTAATGTACATTTATAAATGAAGATTTGTTTATCATGTTTTTAGGCTTTGCCTCATATTGAAGATGTCGAAGTGTTAGATGTTAACGACGAACTTCGCTTATTATGGGCTACCTTCGATATCTTAAAACTTCACAAGCGTCCTCGATTTCTAATTCCTCGAGATAGTTCCGGAGCAATTACGTCCGAAATAAGTAAAGACATATTATCTTGTATTAAAGAGGAAGAAAAAGAAGTTAACTTGGAAACTTCGTCTTCTGAAGACGTTATATGGTCCGAAGACGAAGATGAAGCTCTAAGTAAAAAGCCTGAAGAACTTGGAAGCTGGGAAAGGAGCCCCGAATAGCTTCGAACTTGGGCCGAGCTTCAACAAGAACAAAAAGACTTTAGAGCTTCGAAGGGAGGCAAAAGAGTTAAACGTAAAGTTGTTAGAACTCCCGGCACTGGAACTAGTCGTTCCAACCCTAGCTCTAGAGATCGAAGAGGTCTTCGATTCCTTCTTGGTATAGATACCAATTTTTCATGATGTAATCATATTCGTTCGAATAACGAATATCGATTTAAAATTGTATCCCTATTTATTAGCCCCTCTTTGGGTGTAAGCAACTTCGAACTGTATTCAAAGATGGTTAGGCACAAAGAAAAACTTCGGAGTACAATTTTGGGGGTTCGGAGCCCCTCTGTAATTTAAAGATCTTTTAAAATCTTATAAAATTTCTTCAACTATTTGTAATCTGAAGAATGGCGACTTAGCACCTTATGCTTTTGAAAGAAATCACTTGAGATAACTTTCTGGACACTTTAGTGTCTTAGAGAATTTGTCACTTTGGACTTTCTTAACAGACATTCGAAGCTCATGGCTCAAACTCTCTTTTGTTTTGGCCTCCTTCGGCTCTTTTTTGCAAATTCTGTCAAACCAATGGTTCGGAATTCGCAGTGGTCTCTTTGGACTCTTTTTACGGATGCCTACAAGCCAGTGGCTTGGGCTCCGCCTTATTTGGTCTCTTTGAACTCTTTTTATGGATGTCTTCCAGCCAGTGGCTTGGACTCCGCATTCTGTGGTTTTCGGGCTCTTTTACGGATGTCTTCAAGCCAGTGGCTTGGACTCCGGATTATGTCAGCCCACCACCTCGGAAAATATGATTCAAATTAATGACACTTCCCTCTCGGTCAACCCCGCGGTTCCAGTGCGTCCACTCGGAAGCTGGGAGTTTATGAGGGGTAGGCATTATCTGAACCATATTCTTTATTGATTCGAAAAGTGATTACACATGATTACAAGGAGCCCTTATGCGAAGTATCGCTTTAGGTGCTCCGCATGCAAAGTATGAGCTAATTCTTCACCTTCCAAATTAGCTAATTTAAAAGAGCCAGGACGTCCTGAACGAACAATTAAGTATGGACCTTCCCATTTATTTCCTAACTTTCCTGGCGCTATAATGCTTCGCAAAACAAGATGACCCGATCTAAGCTCATTGATCTTAACCTTCGGGTCAAACCAAGCCTTCGTCTGCTGGTGATACTTTGATAAATTGGCCACAACTCGAAGTCTTGTTTCTTCTGTTAAATCTAGCGAAGCTTGTCTTTCTCCTTCAATCTCCGGTTCGGTGCTGCGATGTGATCCTCCTTTGAGCTCTGTTGGAGTCATAGCTTCATCTCCGAATAGCAATCTGAATGGAGTAAAACCTGTGGACCTTGTTTGCGTAGTCCGAATGGACCATAAAATCTTCGGAAGTTCTTCGGTCCACAGTCATTTTGCTAATCCTATTATCCTTCGATTTAGCCCTGACAAAATATTTCCATTGGCTCTTTCTACAGCTCCATTAGATTGAGGATGTCTCACTGCAGCAAAACATAACTGGATGCCTAGATCTTCGCAGAACTTTCTGAAAGGTTTTGCATCGAACTGTGTTCCATTATCAACCGTGAGTTGTCTAGGCACTCCGAACCGGCAAATGATATTTTTCCAAAAGAATTTCTGTACATTGTTCGAAGTGATAGCTGTTAAGGGCTCTGCTTCTACCCACTTAGAAAAATATTCAATAGCTACCACTGCGAACTTTAAATTTCCCTTAGCTACTGGAAAGGGACCAATTAAATCCATACCCCATCTGGCCATGGGCCATACCGGAGCAATAACTTGAAGCGCTGTTGGTGGGCGATGACTCCGTCGACCCATCCACTGACATCCTTGACAAGTGCGGACCAAGCTCTCCGCATCAGCTGTTATTGTAGGCCAATAAAGCCCCTGGCGAAGTGTTTTTCCTGCCAAAGCTCGAGGGGCCAAATGGCTACCGCAAAGTCCTTCATGGATTTCTCGAAGAATTTCTTGACCTTCGGCTTGAGATATACATCAGAGTAGAGGGGAACATACTCCGGCCTTGTATAAAATACCATTGATTATTTGATAATTCCTAACCTTGAGTTTCAATCTTGAAAATTGTGGCTCTTTAGACAAATTTGTCCTTCCTTGTAAAAGTTCCATGATTGAATTTCTCCAATCTGCACTTGGAATGCAAAGAATCTCTACTGAGGGAATTTGTGGCACCGAAGGTGTACTGAGCTCCTCATAAAAAGCCTCTTCTGGAATATCCACAGCTCCGGCTGCAGCTTTTGCTAAAATGTCCGCTTGCACATTTTCTGCTCTTGGTATACTCCGAATGGAAATACCCTTCAATTGTACTTCGATCTTACGAATTTCTTCTAAGTACTTTGCAAGCTGTGGATGTCGAACTTGAAAACTTTTATCTATGTGCCCTGCTACTATTTGAGAATATGTCTTTATAACAACTCTTGTAGCCCCTAGAGCACGTGCTTTTCAGAGTCTCAATAAAATTCCTTCATACTCCGCTATATTATTGGTAGACTTAAAGTTGAGTCTTGCGGAGTACATTGCTCTTTGCCCGAAAGGCGAAATCAAAACTGCTCCAACGCCTGCTCCGGATGCTTGGAAAGCCCCATCAGAAAAAACAGTCCAAATTCCTTCACTTGATTTCTCCGAAACTAACGTTGCAGGGGGAGTCCATTCTGCTACAAAATCTGCTAAGACTTGCGATTTAATTGTTGTCCTTGCCCGAAAGGATATGCTGAAGGGTGCTAGCTCAACTGCCCACTTTCCAATTCTTCCAGTGGAATCCTTACTTCGGAGCATATCTCCCAAAGGATACGAAGTTGGTACAATTACATTATGAGCTAAAAAATAATGCCTTAGCTTCCTCGAAGCCATTATCAGAGCATAAACGAACTTTTTAAGCTCGGAATACCTTGTCTTCGCTCCTGATAATGCTTCGGACACAAAATAAACTGGATTTTGTACCAACTTCCCATTGTAATCCATTTCTCTGACAAGGACTGCGCTGACAGCAGAGCCTGTAGCTGCAAGGTAAAGGAGTAGGGTTTCGTCCGCAGTAGGCACCGTGAGTGTAGCAAGATTACTGAGATACTCTTTAATATCTTCGAAGCTTTTCTGACACTCCGGTGTCCATGCAAAATCTTCGGACCCTTTCAATGCTTTAAATATGGACAAGCTTTTCTCTGCAGACCTTGCCAAAAACCTGCTAAGTGCTGCCAGACGACCAGTCAGCTTTAGCACTTGCTTCAAATTTTCCGGAGGAGCCATCTTTTGTAGCGCAGTTATTTGAGTAGGGCTAGCTTCAATCCCTCTGCTTGAAACTAAATACCCTAACAACTTCCCAGCCTTAGCTCCGAAGATACATTTCTCGGGGTTAAGACAGATCCCACATGCCCGAAGGCTATTAAATGTTTCTGCTAAGTCTAGGCTATGTTGGTGCTTTAAAGCACTCTTTATTACAATATCATCCATATAGGCCTCCACATTGCGACCTAATTGATGACCTAGAGCCTTAGCAACTAACCTCGAAAAAGTAGCCCCGGCATTTCCTAAGCCAAAAGGCATTCTTACATAATAGAAGACTCCCGAGGGAGTTACAAAGCTTGTCTTAATCTCATCTTCGCGTTTCAACCATATTTGATGGTAGCCGGAGTACGCATCAAGGAAGCTTAATAACTCCGAGCCTCCAGTGGAGTCAACTAATTGATCAATTCAGGGCATGGGGTAGGTGTCACGAGGGCATGCTTTATTCAATGATGTGAAATCAATGCACATGCGCCACTTCCCGGAAGATTTCTTCCTGACGAAGACTGGATTGGCTAACAATTCTGTGTGGGCCACTTCTCTGATAATCCCAGCCTTCAACAATTTTTCAACTTCGTCTTTAGCAAGAACAGCTCTTTCTGCAGACATTTTTCGAAGTCCTTGCCGAACAGGTCGGGCCTTCGGGTTTACAAGCAAACTATGTTCAATAATATCCCGATTGACTCCGGTGATGTCTTCGTCAGACCAGGCAAAGACATCTAAATTCTCCTCCACTACTTTTTCCAAGGAGGTGGAAACTTCTGCAGGTAAATCTTTATCAAATTGAAATACATATTTTTTACCATCTTTAACAATAATCTTTGTTGCGATCTCTCCTTCAGGACTTGGTCTTGGGAAGGATTTCTTCGAAGATTCGGAAGGGGCTAAAAAATTTTCTTGATTATCTTGCACGTTATTCACTTGTCTTGGATCAAGAGGGGGGCCGTGACCATATTCCGCTCTTCGGGCAGTAGCTTGATCTCCGAAGATAGTGAGCACTCCCGCTTGCGTGGGCATCTTCATGCACAAGTAATTGTGGTGTGCAACAGCTTCGAACTGATTTAACATGCCTCTTCCGAATATGACGTTGTAGGCATATGGAGCATCTACAACGTCGAAGATTACTTCCTCTGTCCTGGCTAACAATCCTTCTCAGAAGGTAACTTCCAGGCCAATTTGGCCAAGTGCATCAAGCGGAGGTCCTGCGAAGCCTTGCAAGGAACGAGCTGCTGGAAGAAGGTGCTTTCTGGAGATGCACAATTGATCGAAGGCTTGAACAAAAATAATGTCTGCCGAACTTCCTCCGTCAATTAACACTCTTCGAACTTCAGTTCCTGCAATGTCAGCAGTAATGACAAGTGGGTCTGCATGTGGAAATTTAATGCCAGCTGCATCTTCTGCGGAAAAAGATATTGGCACGTGGGACCATTCAGGCATGGTAGCTGTAGATGACGAAGTTCCAATGTGCCCCACTTCTCGGACATACTCTCTCCTCTGCCTTTTTTACATGCTTCTAAGAGTACCTCTGTAACACCCCAAATTTCCAAAACAATAAAAATATTATTTAATTCAATTTCCTGGAATATATATTTCTGAAAATACTTTAATACCCTTTTATACCATTTTGAACTACACCATAGAGTAAATGGCCAAACTGGGAGGTGAAACTTTTTGTGTATGATCCTAAGACCAAAATATATTTTTGAGAATTTTTATAAATTTTTACCAACCTTGGAAGTAGCCCTAAGATTTTAATCTATTTTCTGGAATTATTTTTAATCAGAAATGCTTTAAAACAGTAATGGGCTCCCCTCCCTCCTTTCTCTCTTTCCCGGCCGGCCCAGCCCACTCCCTCCCGCGCGCTTGGACTGACAACTGGGTCCCGCTTGTCAGCGACCCCTCCTCTCTTCACGGGCGCGCCCGACGCCTCGACCCCACCCGTCAGCCCCCTCTCTCGCGCACTCGCACCCTGTCACGCCCCGATTTATCAAATCGAGACATTATTGAATTTCATAAGAAAAACAATAATCCAAGAGGTTCATCATGCGACATACGTACATCATACAGTATTCGTGGCACGCAGACCATAATTATTACATCATTGTCTTTAGTAAAAGCAGCAAATAAATATTTTAGGCAAACGGCATGACGAACTCCTTCTTCAGGATCTTTCTTCTCGACTGGGTCGCTACTCCAGACCGTCTTCATAGTAGGTATCCTCTGTGGGGTCCAACGGGTATGAGTACAAAAAGTACTCAACAAGCCACCGCAAATGCAAATAATAATGCAAGGTAATAAACAAGGAAGGGTAATGGCTCAAAGTGCGGAAAAGTACATTTACAGTTATTGCATTTAATGTAATCACATTTTAATTATGCGGAAAAGTAGACATGAGCATCAACAACATCCACTAACTCGAGGAGTACGTTTTACCTCCTCGCACAACAGTCCTTATATGACAATTCAACATGCACATACATTTTCAAAGTAGACTAACTGTGGGATGTCACGCAACCCGCCCTTGACCGTGGGCTCGGCTTTTCGAAAAGATTTATGACTCTGATCAGAGATGTACTACTGTACCCACAAGGCACGCACTCATCCCAACGAGATGACCCATTTCACGGGAACTCGTGCCAAAACCTCAATATGAGATGCTCCAAGCGATAACCACCCGCTCTAGGTTTCGCCGGCGCGCCGGGCCGTATCCCGGCTAACGTCGCACCCCCTTTTGCGCCACATTGGTACAAGTCACCCGCAGGTGCAACTTGACCCATCTCCAAGTGGTGGCCTCGGTTTGGAACAACCCATACCTTAGTTAGGACTTACCCACTAGACTTGTGGTTAGTACGGAAGTGTATTGCAACGGATCCCTCAGACCGGTCCTTATAGTGCCCCGGGTGCTACCGACCAATGCCCTAGCTTGCACCCGGAACCCACCATGCATTCACTCACAACCATAACTCCAACACCGACAGAATTCCATAGATAAGAAACCATGGGGATCATATAGTAGAACCAAGTACTACGACTCATTTTTATCCTATAGCGATCGTGTCGATACATTGGACACTAGCTAATAACACATATCATATGGTGACAAGGAGTTTAGGCTAGAGAGCATGGCTTGGGTTGCACATCAAGGTCGGGGGATCCTAAATAAATATATTGTAAGGGTTCATTTGACTAATGCATATATAACCTATGTGTTTTAACGATAGTTTAATCAAACATGGGTTCAATATGCTCAAAAGATTGGCTTGGTGACTTGCCTTGTTCAGCGAATGGGGAGGGAGGAACTTCCGGGAAGTACTCCGGCTCCTCGGCGACGTCGTAGTCTTTTTAATATAAAGTCAAATAAAAAGAGTACCACATTCAATCAAACCATATAACATTACATTGCAAGCATATAAGTTAAGGTTGGTTTGGATTAAAAATAAAATAAATTCAGATATTAAAGTTCTGAAATTTATTCCTCCATTAATTTAAAGTGAATCTAAATAAATCATTGTTTTTCATAAAAGAGTATTTAAGTGGGCATAACCCTACATTGAGTTTTCTAACCAATTTAGTTCAATTGATTTATAGGAAACCTAGTGGTTTTAGTGTTTAACAGTAAAGGACAATTATACAATTTTTCTGGAATCTAAATATTGAAATTCACATTTAAATCCTAAGGGCATTTGAATACTTATTTAAATAAACATGAAAATGTCCAAATAAACCTACTGTTTTTATTGCATAAACATGTAGAGAATAATTTTATGAATTTTCTAAAATTGAATGG
>JAAALK010001867.1:51975-65999 GCA_019279435.1 Zizania palustris
TCAAGAGATCCTTGGGAATTCGGGTTCGAAGAGGAACCCGAGGAATGTGAGCATCATCCGGAGTTCCCTGACGAAGCCCTCAAAGTGTCGGCAGAAGCTTTGAACCCGGTAGACTGGCATCTACAAAACAGCAAGTTGAATAAAAGTGAGGAGAGGAACAAAATTTGTAAATTAGATTTTTGAGAAATAATTTCCTATGGTCCGTGGCTAGGCGGGTCTGTTTGGCTTCCTACAGTCGAGTCGGCTCTGATACCATCTTGTCACGCCCCGATTTATCAAATCGAGACATTATTGAATTTCATAAGAAAAAACAATAATCCAAGAGGTTCATCATGCGACATACGTACATCATACAGTATTCGTGGCACGCAGACCATAATTATTACATCATTGTCTTTAGTAAAAGCAGCAAATAAAATATTTTAGGCAAACGGCATGACGAACTCCTTCTTCAGGATCTTTCTTCTCGACTGGGTCGCTACTCCAGACCGTCTTCATAGTAGGTATCCTCTGTGGGGTCCAACGGGTATGAGTACAAAAAGTACTCAACAAGCCACCGCAAATGCAAATAATAATGCAAGGTAATAAACAAGGAAGGGTAATGGCTCAAAGTGCGGAAAAGTACATTTACAGTTATTGCATTTAATGTAATCACATTTTAATTATGCGGAAAAGTAGACATGAGCATCAACAACATCCACTAACTCGAGGAGTACGTTTTACCTCCTCGCACAACAGTCCTTATATGACAATTCAACATGCACATACATTTTCAAAGTAGACTAACTGTGGGATGTCACGCAACCCGCCCTTGACCGTGGGCTCGGCTTTTCGAAAAGATTTATGACTCTGATCAGAGATGTACTACTGTACCCACAAGGCACGCACTCATCCCAACGAGATGACCCATTTCACGGGAACTCGTGCCAAAACCTCAATATGAGATGCTCCAAGCGATAACCACCCGCTCTAGGTTTCGCCGGCGCGCCGGGCCGTATCCCGGCTAACGTCGCACCCCCTTTTGCGCCACATTGGTACAAGTCACCCGCAGGTGCAACTTGACCCATCTCCAAGTGGTGGCCTCGGTTTGGAACAACCCATACCTTAGTTAGGACTTACCCACTAGACTTGTGGTTAGTACGGAAGTGTATTGCAACGGATCCCTCAGACCGGTCCTTATAGTGCCCCGGGTGCTACCGACCAATGCCCTAGCTTGCACCCGGAACCCACCATGCATTCACTCACAACCATAACTCCAACACCGACAGAATTCCATAGATAAGAAACCATGGGGATCATATAGTAGAACCAAGTACTACGACTCATTTTTATCCTATAGCGATCGTGTCGATACATTGGACACTAGCTAATAACACATATCATATGGTGACAAGGAGTTTAGGCTAGAGAGCATGGCTTGGGTTGCACATCAAGGTCGGGGGATCCTAAATAAATATATTGTAAGGGTTCATTTGACTAATGCATATATAACCTATGTGTTTTAACGATAGTTTAATCAAACATGGGTTCAATATGCTCAAAAGATTGGCTTGGTGACTTGCCTTGTTCAGCGAATGGGGAGGGAGGAACTTCCGGGAAGTACTCCGGCTCCTCGGCGACGTCGTAGTCTTTTTAATATAAAGTCAAATAAAAAGAGTACCACATTCAATCAAACCATATAACATTACATTGCAAGCATATAAGTTAAGGTTGGTTGGATTAAAAATAAAATAAATTCAGATATTAAAGTTCTGAAATTTATTCCTCCATTAATTTAAAGTGAATCTAAATAAATCATTGTTTTTCATAAAAGAGTATTTAAGTGGGCATAACCCTACATTGAGTTTTCTAACCAATTTAGTTCAATTGATTTATAGGAAACCTAGTGGTTTTAGTGTTTAACAGTAAAGGACAATTATACAATTTTTCTGGAATCTAAATATTGAAATTCACATTTAAATCCTAAGGGCATTTGAATACTTATTTAAATAAACATGAAAATGTCCAAATAAACCTACTGTTTTTATTGCATAAACATGTAGAGAATAATTTTATGAATTTTCTAAAATTGGAATGGCAATTTTTAGAGTTCAAATGCATTAGATATGAATTTTACAAGTTTAAAAGCATTTCTGGAATTTATTTTCAAATTTTAAACCTCTCGGGTCCACGGTGAGCCAGGCCCACGGTGAACCCGCGCACTGTGCGCGTGCGCCGGGTCGATCTGGACCGTCGGATCTAGATCCGGTGGCCAGGCGCGAGGCGGGAGGGTTAAGTCGCTACGGACGGCCAGGATTAAAACGTGCGAACCGGTACCACGTGGACGCACAGGATTAAACGCGGGTTTTAAATACAGATGGACGCACGAGATTAAAACGTACCGCTTCACTCAGATCCGACGGCGCCGATTAAATCGCACGAGGGATTAAATCTGGGCCGTTAGATCTGGATCGCGCGGCGCGGATCGAATCCGACACGGCACGGGTACTCGACCCGTGCCGGTCGTCTTCTCCGACGACGGCGAGCGGGCCAACGGCCACGGCGAGCGACGGCGGTCCTAGCTAAGCCTAGAAATGGAAAGAGGACACTACGGCGGTCATGATGGTACCTTAGGCGAGGCGAGGGGTCGACGGGAAATGGTCGGCGGCGAGGGTAGACGGCGAAGCACTTCGGGCTCCTCGTCGGCGATGGGGTTCCGGCGATGTCCTTGACCGGCGGGGACGTGGCCGAGGTAGGGGACGTCCTGGCGGTCACGACGGTGGCGGAGGCGAGGGCCGGGGTGGTCCGAGGCGACGGCGAGGGGCGGCCGGAGGCGAAGCAGGGAGAAAATGCTCAAGGGCGAAGTAGGGGCGCTCTGTTCGTTCTCGAGGCGATTGAGCGTGGGGGTCGAACGCGGCGGAGGCAGGGGGGTTAAATAGGGTCACCGGCGGGGGTCGCATGCAAGGAAACCGGCCAGAGGGCCTTTACTCGCCGGCGATGGCTCGGCCATGCACGCGGAGCGGCGATCCCGTGGCATAAACGCGAGGGTTAAAGCGGGGAAACGGTCGGCGCGACGCGGGGGACCGAGTTATGGCGGCAATTTAATGGGGGACGCGTCGGCGAGGCGAATCCGAGGGCGAGGTCGTCGGCCGGCGGGATTTGGGGGCGACGGCGCGGGGTTGAAGACGGATCTGACACGCGGGGGCCACTGACCAGCGAGCGCGAACGGGCGAGGGTGGCGTCTGACGGGTGGGGCCGGGGTGTCGGGTTCGCGCGCGAGGGGAGGGATTCGGCGCCGACAGGTGGGACCGGGTTGTCAGCCAGAGGGGAGCGCGGTAACGGGCTGGGCCGGCCGGGAGAGAGAGAAGGGAGGGGGAGGAGCCCATTACTGTTCTAATGCTTTTCTGAATAAAAATAATCCCAGAAAATAGATTAAAAGATTAGGGCTACTTCCAAGGCTGGTAAAAATTTATAAAAATTCTCAAAATTATCTTTTGGCCTTAGGATCATATACAAAAAGTTTCACCTCCTAATTTGGTCATCTACTCTATGTTGTAGTTCAAAAGGGTATAAAAGGGATCTAAAAGTTATTTTCAGAAATAATAATTCCAAGAAATTGAATTTAATAATATTTTTATTGTTTTGAAAAATTGAGGTGTTACACACCCGCTGACCACCTTCGCCCACCTGTCGGACCCGTCTTCCCCGCGGGATCTGCCCCCAAATCCCCCCTCGCCAGCCGAAACCCTAATCCCGCCTCGGATCCGCCACCGTCGGCCCCCTCTCCTTAATTTCTCACCGGCATTGATTTCCCCGCGCTCCCCCGACCGTTTCCCCCTTTATTTCACCGCGTCATCGCCCCCGGATTGGCGCTCACATGCACGGCAGGAGCTCGCAGGCGTTGAAGAGAGCCTTTACTCTCGGCCTCCCCCGATTACGCCCCCTCTGCCCCCACCGACGACCCTATATAAACCCCCTGGCCGTCCGCAATGCACTCCTACGCCCTAACACTGCGAGAACCAACCGAAGCACCCCAATTCACCTTTTTACTCTCCAACGCCGCCCGCACTTCAGCCGCCGCTCGCCATCACCGGAGCCCCTCTCCGTTCGTGCCGACTGCACCGTCGTGACCGCCGGGACCTCACCGACCTCGGCCACCACTCCGTCGACGACGAACCTCGCCGGATCGCCGTCGCCGCCAAGGACCCGAGCACCTTCGCCGCCCCCACTCATCGCCGGCCTCACTCCGTCGACCTCTCTTCACCGTAAGGGTACCCTCGTGACCCCCTTGTCGCCCTCTTTCCATTTTAGGCCATAACTTCGACCGCCGTCGCTCGCCGTGGCCTCTGGCCCGCTCGTCGTCGCCGGAGAAGACGACCGGCACGGGCTGAGTACCCGTGCCGTGTCGGATTCACGCGCGACCGTGCTATCTGGATCCGACGGTGACGATTAATTCCCGCGTGCGATTTAATCTGATCCGTTAGATCTAGGCGAAGGGGTATGTTTTAATCTCGTGCGTCCGTTAGTTTTTAAAACCCGCGGTGATCTGGATCGTTCATCGCGTACCGGTTCGATGTTTTAATCTCAGCCGTCCACGTCAACATACGCGCCCCGCCTCGCCTGCGCACGTTGGATCTGGATCCGATGGTCCAGATCGACCCGGTGCATGCGCACAGTGCGCGGGTTCACCGTGGGCCTGGCTCACCGTGGACCCGAGGGAATTTAAATTTGAAAATATATTCCAGAAAAGGTTTAAAACTTATAAAATTCATATCTGGCGCATTTGAACTCTAAAAATTGCCATTCCAATTTCAGAAAATTCATAATATTATTCTCTACATGTTTATGCAATAAAAGCAGTAGGTTTACTTTGAATTTTTCATGTTTATTTAAATAGGTATTCAAATGCCCTTAGGGTTAAAATATAAATTCAAATATTTAAACTTCAGAAAAATTTATATTTATTCCTTTCTGTTCATGTACTGAAAATCACTAAATTACCATGAACTTTTCATTTCAAAACTTATTAGGAAACGTAATATGAAACTATTCCCATTTAAACACCTCTTTCTAAAAAGGGACAACTTTTCATTTTTAATCCCTTTTAAAAATATTTATGAAATAAATCTCAGCACCTTAATCTCTAGATTTATTTCTAATCAAACCAACTTTAACCTAATGCAATAAATTTTATATTAATGTTTACTTTTCCGTACAAATAAATTTGACTACACTAAATGCAATAATCATAAATGTACTTTTTCGCACTTCGAGCCATTACCTTTCCTTGTTTATTATCCTGCATTATTACTTGCATTTGCGGTGGCTTGTTGAGTACTTTTTGTACTCATACCCGTTGGACCCCACAGAGGATGCCTACTACGAGGATGGTCTGGAGTAGCGACCCAGTCAAGAAGAAAGATCCTGAAGAAGGTGTTCGTCATGCAATTTTAATTACTTTTGCTATTTTTTTATTAAACTCTGATGTAATAAATATGGTCTGCGTACCATGAATACCGTCTTATGTACGATTGTCGCATGATGAACATCTTGGATTATTGTTTTTCTACTGAAATTCAATAATGTTCCGATTTGTTAAATCGGGGCGCTACAAGATGGTATCAGAGCCGACTTGACTGTAGGAAGCCAAACGGACCCGCCTAGCCATTAGCCACAAGAAATTATTTCTCGAAAACCTACTTTATAAACTTTGTTCCTCTCCTCACTTTTATTCAACTTGCTGTTTTGTAGATGCCTGTCTACCAAGTTCACAGCTACTGCCGCCACTTCGAGGGCTTCGTCAGGGAGCTCCGGATGATGCTCACGTTCCTCGGGTTCCTCTTCGAGCCCGAGTTCCAAGGGGTCTACTTGGAGGAATTTGTCGGGCCCTGCGACGTCTCCCTCACCGTCCATGGCTCCGGAGAGCATCTGCCGCCCTACACCACCGCACTTGGAGGCCAGACTTTCGACGTCATGTGCCAACGAGTCGCCCTCCAGGCCCTCATGGAGCTGAGGATGATCTACGATGATCGTCTTCAGAACTCGTCCTTCCGGCTTGTGCCGAAGCGTACTCCCGGCGCCCACCGTAGCATCTACCTCGGAGTTCACTCCGTGCGTGATCCGGTCATGGCCTGGCAGTCGCGTCTTCTGCAGGCTATGGACGATCTCCATACTGAGGCGATGCTCGACGCCGACGAGCATCACGAGGCGGTCGAGTTTCTTCGTGAGGAAACGAACAACTTGATCCAGCAGAACGGCGAGCTGCAGCGCAAGATCATGCAGCTGCAGAAGGACATCGCGGAGATGGTCCCTCTTCTTCCAAGGAAGAAGCCCATCCGTGAGCCCCTCCCTCACCCCAAGAGGATCCCGCCACACCCCTCTCCCGCCAGGCCCTCCACCAGCGCCCCTGCACCACGCCCCAGCCTCGTCTCCGACCCCATCATCGAGAATTTTCTCGAACCCACCATCCCTCAGGAGCCGCGTACCCGTGGTTCCGAGAGCACGGAGACCGCCTCTGGTGACGAGTAGGCATGAGAAGTCGCTATTTTAATAAAAGCATAATTCTGTATATGGTGCTACCTACGACGAGTGTGTTGTGGGTAGAATAAGAGCTTGAATGTAATGAACAATTTATACCACTCTATATATTTATGTGCTTGAATCTTATATGATATTTTTGGTTGTATTATTGTTTCGTCATCTTTTGCTTTATCACCATGTATGTTCAGAAGATGGCCGACCACCAGAACACCGGTTCCAACCACGGTGAAGGAGGAAGTCGTGATGCGCCCGAGGGTGTTGTACCCAACTGGGGTGCAACAGGCCCGCGTCAGTCTGGATCGCCATCCGCCAACCACCCTACCTTGGCGGAAATGATGGCAAACCAGAACCAGCTGATCACCGCCCTCCTCGCCCAAATGCAGCACCAACAGGCTCAGTTGGACCGACTCCAGAACGGGGAACCTGCCCCTCGCGCACCAGCACCTGCGCTTGCTCCGCAACTCTCGGAGTTTCTGCGCGTGCACCCTCCCATCTTCTCAAGCACCACCAACCCGATGGAGGCCGAAGATTGGCTCCGCACCATTGGAAAGAAGCTTGACCTCCTCCTCTGCACCGACTAGGAGCGGGTGGCCTTCGCCACTCACCAGCTCTAGGGTCCCGCCGCTGAGTGGTGGGACAACTACCGTGAGTCCCAGCCAGAGGACCACGTGGTGACCTGGGCGGAGTTCACCATCGCCTTCCGTGCCGCCCACGTCCCCGCGGTGTCATCGCGGTGAAACAGCAGGAGTTCCGCGACCTGCAACAAGGCAACCAGACCGTCATGGAGTATCTCCATGAGTTCAATCGCCTCGCCCGCTACGCACCGGAAGAAGTGCGCACCGACGCCCTCCACCGGGCCAAGTTCCTCCGGGGACTCAAGGATGAGCTGTCCATCCAGCTCGTCGCCACCGACTACGCCGACTTCAAGTGGCTAGTCAACAAAGCGCTCATCCAAGAGACTGAGCAAAACAAGTTGGACCTCAAGAAGAGGAAGATGATCGCCTTCAAGCATCAGCAGGCGAACTCTCAGAGGCCCCGCTTCATCCCTCCGCCACCAGCGCCCGCCTACCATCCCCGGCCTTCCTACAGGCCACCTCACGCCGCTAGTGGATCCAATGTCGGGCATCCTCGCCCCGCTCCACCAGCTCCGGCCGCTCAGCCGACATCAGCCGCCAAGGCCCCGATCCTGAAGGACCGCCAAGGGAGGCCGATCGTCTGCTTCAACTGCCGCAAGGAGGGGCACTACTCGCACCAGTGTCCCCACCCCAAGCAGCCCCAAGGCGCGGCACCCAACCAGGCAGTGCGTGCCCGCGTCAACCACATCAACGCGTAAGAAGCCCAAGAGGCTCCTGAAGTCGTGCTCGGTACGTTTACCGCAAATTTCGTACTAGCTATAATATTATTCGACTCTGGGGCAACACACTCCTTCATATCAGAAGATTTTGCGAAAACCAACGAATTGGAAGTACTCCCTCTATCCATCCCCTTGATGATTGCCACCCCAGGCAATAAGACCTTAGCTCACCTATACAGCCCTAAGGTTAAGATAGATATCCAAGGAGTACTGTTCCGGGCAAAACCAGTCCTCATAAGATGCACCGGACTCGACCTCATCCTAGGGATGGATTGGTTGATGAAGCACAAGGGTGTGATCGACTATGCCAACAAGTCCGTCACGGTGACCAACCCTGAAGGCGAAGTCGTCACCTTTCGGATGACCAGTCATAAGCCACTCGATGCATCCCTCCACTCACTAGCCCTTGAAGAAGTACCCATAGTCAAGGAGTTCGCGGACGTCTTCCCAGAAGACCTACTCGGAATGCCTCCCAAGCGGGACATCGAATTCAGAATCGAACTTGTCCCCGGGACCACTCCAATCTCCAAGCGTCCATACCGGATGGCCGCCAACGAACTAGCCGAGGTCAAAGCCAACATCGAAGGGACCTAGCCTTTGAGGAGGGTGATTATGTCTATCTCCGAGTTACTCCTCTCCGTGGCACTCAAAGGTTCAACATGAAAGGCAAGCTAGCACCCCGCTACGTCGGACCTTTTCAGATCCTCCGACGACAAGGAGAAGTAGCATATCAGCTTGAACTGCCTCCCTCCCTGGCAGGAGTTCATGATGTGTTCCATGTCTCTCAGCTGAAGAAGTGTCTTCGCGTGCCCACCGAACAAGCCGACCTTCAACAGCTCAATGTCCAAGAAGACTTGACCTACATCGAGAAACCCATCAAGATCTTTGAAACCAAGGAAAGGGTAACCAGAAGTCGTGTGGTTCGCTTCTGCAAGGTTCAGTGGGACAACCATCCCGCCGAAGAAGCGACATGGGAAAAGGAAGACGAACTAAAAGCCCAATACCCCGAGTTATTCGAGTAACGTTCCAATCTCGAGGACGAGATTCTTGTAAGGGGGATAGGTTTGTAACACCCCAAATTTCCAAAACAATAAAAATATTATTTAATTCAATTTCCTGGAATATATATTTCTGAAAATACTTTAATACCCTTTTATACCATTTTGAACTACACCATAGAGTAAATGGCCAAACTGGGAGGTGAAACTTTTTGTGTATGATCCTAAGACCAAAATATATTTTTGAGAATTTTTATAAATTTTTACCAACCTTGGAAGTAGCCCTAAGATTTTAATCTATTTTCTGGAATTATTTTTAATCAGAAATGCTTTAAAACAGTAATGGGCTCCCCTCCCTCCTTTCTCTCTCTCCCGGCCGGCCCAGCCCACTCCCTCCCGCGCGCTCGGACTGACAACCGGGTCCCGCCTGTCAGCGACCCCTCCTCTCTTCACGCGCGCACCCGACGCCTCGACCCCACCCGTCAGCCCCCTCTCTCGCGCACTCGCACCCGCTGACCACATTGGCCCACCTGTCGGACCCGTCTTCCCCGCGGGATCCGCCCCCAAATCCCCCCTCGCTGGCCGAAACCCTAATCCCGCCTCGGATCTGCCCCCGCCAGCCCCCTCTCCTTAATTGCTCACCGGCATTGATTTCCCCGCGCTCCCCCGACCATTTCCCCCTTTATTTCACCGCGTCATCGCCCCCGGATTGGCGCTCGCATGCACGGCAGGAGCTCGCCGGCGTTGAAGAGAGCCTTTACTCTCGGCCTCCCCCGATTACGCCCCCTTTGCCCCCGCCGACGACCCTATATAAACCCCCTGGCCGTCCGCAATGCACCCCTACGCCCTAACACTCCGAGAACCAACCGGAGCGCCCCAATTCACCTTTTTACTCTCCACCGCCGCCCGCACTTTACCCGCCATTCGCCATCACGGAGCCCCTCTCCGTCCGCGCCGACTGCACCGTCGTGACTGCCGGGACCTCACCGACCTCGGCCACCACTCCGTCGACGACGAACCTCGCCGGATCGCCGTCGCCGCCAAGGACCCGAGCACCTTCGCCGCCCCCACTCGTCGCCGGCCTCACTCCGTCGACCTCTCTTCACCGTAAGGGTACCCTCGTGACCCCCTTGTCGTCCTCTTTCCATTTTAGGCCATAACTTCGACCGCCGTCGCTCGCCGTGGCCTCTGGCCCGCTCGCCGTCGCCGGAGAAGACGACCGGCACGGGCTGAGTACCCGTGCCGTGTCGGATTCATGCGCGACCGTGCGATCTGGATCCGACGGTGATGATTAATTCCCGCATGCGATTTAATCTGATCCGTTAGATCTAGGCGAAGGGGTATGTTTTAATCTCATGCGTCCGTTAGTTTTTAAAACCCGCGGTTGATCTGGATCGTTCATCGCGTACCGGTTCGATGTTTTAATCTCAGCCGTCCACGTCAACTTACGCGCCCCGCCTCGCGTGCGCATGTTGGATCTGGATCCGACGGTCCAGATCGACCCGGTGCACGCGCACAGTGCGCGGGTTCACCGTGGGCCTGGCTCACCGTGGACCCGAGGGGATTTAAATTTGAAAATAAATTCCAGAAAAGGTTTAAAACTTATAAAATTCATATCTGGTGCATTTGAACTCTAAAAATTGCCATTCCAATTTCAGAAAATTCATAATATTATTCTCTACATGTTTATGCAATAAAAACAGTAGGTTTACTTTGAATTTTTCATGTTTATTTAAATAGGTATTCAAATGCCCTTAGGGTTAAAATATAAATTCAAATATTTAAACTTCAGAAAAATTTATATTTATTCCTTTCTGTTCATGTACTGAAAATCACTAAATTACCATGAACTTTTCATTTCAAAACTTATTAGGAAACTTAATATGAAACTATTCCCATTTAAACACCTCTTTCTAAAAAGGGACAACTTTTCATTTTTAATCCCTTTTAAAAATATTTATGAAATAAATCTCAGCACCTTAATCTCTAGATTTATTTCTAATCAAACCAACTTTAACCTAATGTGCTTATTATGAATTGCTATATTGTTTGATTGAATGTCGTGTTCATTTTATTTTACTTTATTATATTGAAAAGACTACGACGCCGTCGAGGAGCCGGAGTACTTCCCCGAAGTCCCTCCCTCTCCCTTTGCTGAACAAGGCAAGTAACCAAATCAATCTTTTGAGCATATTGAACCAATGTTTGATTAAACTATCGCTAAAACACATAGGTTATATGTGCATTAGTCAAATGAACCCTTACAATATATTTATTTAGGATCCCCCGACCTTGATGTGCAACCCAAGCCATGCTCTCTAGCCTAAACTCCTTGTCACCATATGATAAATGTTATTAGCTAGTGTCCAATGTATCGACACGATTGCTATAGGATAAAAATGAGTCGTAGTACATGGTTCTACTATATGATCCCCATGGTTTTTATCTATGGAATTCTGTCGGTGTTGGAGTTGTGGTTGTGAGTGAATGCATGGTGGGTTCCGGGTGCAAGCTAGGGCATTGGTCGGTAGCACCCGGGGCACTATAAGGACCGGTCTGAGGGATCCGTTGCAATACACATTCGTACTAACCACAAGTCTAGTGGGTAAGTCCTAACTAAGGTATGGAGTGTTCCAAACCAAGGCCACCATTTGGAGATGGGTCAAGCTGCACCTGCGGGTGGCTTGTACCAATGTGGCGCAAAAGGGGGTGCGACGTTAGCCGGGATGCGGCCCGGTGTGCCGGTGAAACCTAGAGCGGGTGGTTATCGCTTGGAGCATTTCATATCGAGGTTTTGGCACAAGTTCCCGTGGTATGGGTCATCTCGTTTGGGATGAGTGCGTGCCTTGTGGGTACAGTAGTACACCTCTGATCAGAGTCGTATATCTTTTCGAAAAGCCGAGCCCACGGTCAAGGGCGGGTTGCGTGACATCCCACAGTTAGTTTACTTTGAATATGTATGTGCATGTTGGGTGACATGTAAGGACTGTTGTGCGAGGAGGTAAAACGTACTCCTCGAGTTAGATGATGATGTTGATATTCATGTTTACTTTTCCGTACAAATAAATTTGACTACACTAAATGCAATAATCATAAATGTACTTTTTCGCACTTCGAGCCATTACCTTTCCTTGTTTATTATCCTGCATTATTACTTGCATTTGTGGTGGCTTGTTGAGTACTTTTTGTACTCATACCCGTTGGACCCCACAGAGGATGCCTACTACGAGGATGGTCTGGAGTAGCGACCCAGTCAAGAAGAAAGATCCTGAAGAAGGCGTTCGTCATGCAATTTTAATTACTTTTGCTATTGTTTTTATTAAACTCTGATGTAATAAATATGGTTTGCGTACCATGAATACCGTCTTATGTACGATTGTCGCATGATGAACCTCTTGGATTATTGTTTTTCTACTGAAATTCAATAATGTTCCGATTTGTTAAATCAGGGGGCTACAACCTCCTCCGGAGATAGGGAGGACTACTCTTTTTCCTCGGTCTTGCCCCTCTTCTTGCTTCGGAGGTGGCATAATATTGACCACCGGAGGGCGTCTTGCAGCTTCGAAGTTTTCTATCCGCGCCACAGCTTGGACAGGCTCCGGGCGCACTTCAGCTTGAACTCGGTCAGTAGTACCTCGACTCGAAGTTCTTTCCAGATACTCTCCTCTCAGAGCAAGTATAGCCTTGCAAGTATCAGTTGCATGGCTTCGGTTTTCACCATGGATACAACAAAAGAAAGTTTGGCCTTTTCCAGCTGACTTCCCTGGAGGCTTCCAACCGCTAGTTTTGTTTCCCGAAGGTTGTGGAGCTCTCTGGTTAAACTTCTGCGGGGGTGCAATGTTCAGAACTTCTGAACGAGGATGCTTTTGCCCCCTTCTCCTGTCATGTTGAGCTTCGAAAGCAGGTCCTTGTGGCTGTGCCGAAGTTTTCACTTCCAATTTTACTTCCTGCAATATAGACGGAGTAGCTGCAGTTCTCCGAAGCCAGCCTTCTTCTGACCTTGCATACTCTTCAAAATAGGACATTAACTGAGAAACCGAAGATATGCTTTTCCGGTGGAGTTTATCAAGTAGGCCTGGATGAATGACTCCCTCTCGAGCTGCATCCACTATCGAAGATGTAGACAACCCTCGAATTTGCGACTTCGTATGAGCGAAGCGCTGGAAGTATTGTCTTAAGGTTTCTCCAGGGAGCTGCTTCACCTGGAAAAGACTTCTCGTTGACATTGGAGGCACGAAGGTACCTTGGAAATTACTTACAAACTTATTCTTTAGCTGCCCTCATGTACTGATTGATCCTGGTTTTAAAGACCAGAACCATTGTAAAGCCACTCCTTGAAGAGCCAGGGGGAAGCATTTTGCCATAGTATCCCGCACTCCTCCACTGGCTTCAATTGCCAAAGCATAAGATCGAACAAATTCCCCAGGATCTTCATCTCCGGCATACTTGCAAAGCTTCGAAGTCTTAAACTTCGGATCGAAGCGAACCTTTTGCAGCTCAGGATGCAGTGGAGACTCAGTATCGAAGGAGGCGTTCTCCAGGGCTTCTGGATAGATATGTTCTTCGTCTTCAGGCACTTCGGGAATAACCGGGATGGCTTGAGAGTGAAGCCTATTTGCAGCTTCTTGCCGCCATCTCGCTACATCGGCTTGGACACTGGCCATCTGTGCAGCCATATCACCAAGTCTATCTTCATCTCCTTCGGAAGGACCTTCCGGGTCTCGAGAACTATAGTGATCGGTTTGAAGTGGAAATTGAGGTGGAAGAGGAACTCCGTCGGGCCGAAGTATGGATGGAGTTGACGGAGGATCTCTGTGTACTTGGGGAATGGATGTTCCTTCTGGGGTTTGAGGTGGATGAAAAGTTGAAGGTCCTCCGACTTCAACTGTATCTGAGGATCTAGCTCTGAAGGTCCGAGGAGACCTCCGAGTAGGATTACCAACTGAACTCCACTTAGGAGGCATGGTTTGAAAGTTTGGTAGAGAACAAAGTTTCTTGGACTAGGTTCCCCACGGACGGCGCCAACTATTGGCGTAAAAGATTACGCTAACAGGTTTCTGAAGATTAGAAACTAACAAATGAAGTGTTTGCGAAGTAAACTGTTCTAAGCCTCCGAAAGGATAATAACTTAGAATAGTTCGAATGTGTGTATT
>JAAALK010001868.1:0-51204 GCA_019279435.1 Zizania palustris
AAGTTTGATTTCATTTGAACTGAAATTGTAGACAATTAAGTTTTATTTCATTTGACTTGTTATTGTACAAAACTAAGTTTGATTTCATTAGAATTTAAATTGTACACAACTATGTTTGATTTCACTTGTAATGACATTGTACTCAACTATGTTGGATTTCATTTGAACTGAAATTGTATACAACTATGTTGGATTTCATTTGACCTTAAATAGTACACAACTTAGTTGGATTTCATTTAATCTTAAATTGTACACAACTAAGTTTATTTCATTTGAATTGATATTTTAAAAAACTAATTTGGCTTTAATTTGAATTGAATTTGTACACAACTTAGTTGGACTTTGTTTGATTTGAAATTGTGCAACTAATTTTGATTTCATTTGAATTGAAATTTACACAACTAAGTTTGATTTCATTTGAATTGAAAGTGTACACAACTATGATTGATTACATTTAATCTTAAATTGTACACAACTAAGTTTGATTTCATTTGAATTGAAATTGTACACAACTAAGTTTGATTTCATTCGAATGTAAATTGTACAAAACTAAGTTGCGTTTCATTTGAAGATAAATTCTATACAACAAAGTTTGATTTCATTTTAATTGAAATTCTACACAATTAAGTTTTATTTCATTTGAATTAAAATTGTACAAAACTAAGTTGGATTTCATTTGAATTGAAATTGTATACTACTAAGTTTGATTTCATTTGAACAGAAAATGTACACAACTAAGTTTGATTTCATTTTACTTGTAATTGTACACCACTAAGTTTCATTTGTTTTGAATTGAAATTGTACACAACTAAGTCCGATTTCATTTGTATTGAAATTGTACTCAACTAAGTTGACTTTCATTTGAATTGAAATTTTAGAAAAGTAAGTTTGATTTCATTTTTATTGAAATTGTACTCAACTAAGTTGGATTTCATTTGAACTGAAATTGTACACAACTAAGTTGGCTTTCATTTGAATTGAAATTGTACACAACTAAGTTGGATTTCATTTGAATTGAAATTGTACAAAACTAAGTTGGATTTCATTTGAGGTGAAATTGGACACAACTAAGTTGGTTTTCATTTCAATTAAAATTGTACAAAACTAAGTTTGATATCATTTGAGTTGAAATTGTTGAAGACTAATTTTAATTTTGTTTGAATTGAAATTGTACACAACTATGCTTCATTTCATTTGAATTGAAATTGTACAAAACTAAGATTGATTTCATTTGAATTGAAATTGTATAAAATTAAGTTGGACTTTATTTGAATTGAAATTGTACATAACAAAGTTGGATTTCATTTGAATTGAAATTGTACAAAACTAAGTTAGATTTCACTTGAATTGAAATTGTAGAAGTTGGATTTCATTTGAATTGAAATTATACAAGACTAAGTTTTCTTTCAATTGAAACTAAATTAAAGACAACTAAGTTTGATTTCATTTGAGTTGTAATTGTACACAACTAAGTTTGATTTCATTTGAATTGAAATTGTACACAACTAAGTTTGATTTCATTTGTATTGAAATTGTACTCAACTAAGTTGGATTTCATTTGAACTAAAATTGTAGACAACTAAGTTGTTTTTCATTTGAATTGAAATTATACACAACTAAGTTGGTTTTTATTTGAATTGAAATTGTACAAAACTAAGTTGCATTTCATTTGAGGTGAAATTGTACACAACTAAGTTGGTTTTCATTTCAATTAAAATTGTACAAAACTAAGTTTGATATCATTTGAGTTGAAATTGTTGAAGACTAATTTTAATTTCATTTGAATTGAAATTGTACACAACTATGCTTCATTTCATTTGAATTGAAATTGTACAAAACTAAGATTGATTTCATTTGAATTGAAATTGTATAAAATTAAGTTGGACTTTATTTGAATTGAAATTGTACATAACAAAGTTGGATTTCATTTGAATTGAAATTGTACAAAACTAAGTTAGATTTCACTTGAATTGAAATTGTAGAAGTTGGATTTCATTTGAATTGAAATTATACAAGACTAAGTTTTCTTTCAATTGAAACTAAATTAAAGACAACTAAGTTTGATTTCATTTGAGTTGTAATTGTACACAACTAAGTTTGATTTCATTTGAATTGAAATTGTACACAACTAAGTTTGATTTCATTTGTATTGAAATTGTACTCAACTAAGTTGGATTTAATTTGAACTAAAATTGTAGACAACTAAGTTGTTTTCATTTGAATTGAAATTATACACAACTAAGTTGAATTTAATTTGATCTTAAATTGTACACAACTAAGTTTTATTTCATTTTAATTTATATTTACAAACTAAGTTGGATTTCATTTGAATTGAAACTGTACACAACTTAATTGGACTTCATTTGAATTGAAAATGTACAAAACTATGTTTGATTACATTTGAATTTAAATTGTGTACAATTAAGTTGTATTTCATTTGAATTGAAATTATACACAAGTAAGTTTAATTTCATTTGAATTGAAATTGTACAAAACTTACTCGATTTCATTTAAATTAAAATTGTACAAAATTAAGTTGGATTTCATTATAATTTCAATTGTACACAACAAAGTTGGCTTTCATTTGAATTGAAATTGTAAACAACTAAGTCGTATTTCATTTGAATTGAAATTGTACAAAACTAAGTTGGATTTCACTTGAATTGAAATAGAACACAACTAAGTAGGATTTCATTTGAATTGAAATTGTACAAAACTAAGTTGGATTTCGTTTGAATTGAAATTTTACACAAGTAATTTTGATTTCATTTGAATTGAAATTGTAGACAACTAGGTTTGATTTCATTTGAATTGAAATTGTACAATTGTACAAAATTATGTTGGATTTTATTTGAATTGAAATTGTACACTACTAAGTTTGATTTCATTTGAACTGAAATTGTAGACAATTAAGTTTTATTTCATTTGACTTGTAATTGTACAAAACTAAGTTTGATTTCATTAGAATTTAAATTGTAGACAACTATGTTTGATTTCATTTGTAATGAAATTGTACTCAACTATGTTCGATTTCATTTGAACTGAAATTGTATACAACTATGTTGGATTTCATTTGACTTGAAATAGTACACAACTTAGTTGGATTTCATTTAATCTTAAATTGTACACAACTAAGTTTGATTTCATTTGAATTGATATTTTAAAAAACTAATTTTGCTTTAATTTGAGTTGAATTTTACACAACTTAGTTGGACTTTGTTTGATTTGAAATTGTGCAACTAATTTTGATTTCATTTGAATTAAAATTTACACAACTAAGTTTGATTTCATTTGAATTGAAAGTGTACACAACTATGATTGATTACATTTAATCTTAAATTGTACACAACTAAGTTTGATTTCATTTGAATTGAAATTGTACACAACTAAGTTTGATTTAATTCGAATGTAAATTGTACAAAACTATGTTGCGTTTCATTTGAAGATAAATTTTATACAACAAAGTTTGATTGCATTTTAATTGAAATTCTACACAATTAAGTTTTATTTCATTTGAATTAAAATTGTACAAAACTAAGTTGGATTTCATTTGAATTGAAATTATATACTACTAAGTTTGATTTCATTTGAACAGAAAATGTACACAACTAAGTTTAATTTCATTTTACTTGTAATTGTACACCACTAAGTTTCATTTGTTTTGAATTGAAATTGTACACAACTAAGTCCGATTTCATTTGTATTGAAATTGTACTCAACTAAGTTGACTTTCATTTGAATTGAAATTTTAGAAAAGTAAGTGTGATTTCTTTTGTATTGAAATTGTACTCAACTAAGTTGGATTTCATTTGAACTGAAATTGTACACAACTAAGTTGGCTTTCATTTGAATTGAAATTGTACACAACTAAGTTGGATTTCATTTGAATTGACATTGTACAAAACTAAGTTGGATTTCATTTGAGGTGAAATTGTACACAACTAAGTTAGTTTTCATTTCAATTAAAATTGTACAAAACTAAGTTTGATATCATTTGAATTGAAATTGTAGAAAACTAATTTTAATTTCGTTTGAATTGAAATTGTACACAACTATGTTTCATTTCATTTGAATTGAAATTGTACAAACCTAAGATTGATTTCATTTGAATTGAAATTGTACAAAATTAAGTTGGACTTTATTTGAATTGAAATTGTACATAACAAAGTTGGATTCCATTTGAATTGAAATTGTACAAAACTAAGTTAGATTTCACTTGAATTGAAATTGTAGAAGTTGGATTTCATTTGAATTGAAATTATACAAGACTAAGTTTTCTTTCATTTGAAACTAAATTAAAAACAAATAAGTTTGATTTCATTTGAGTTGTAATTGTACACAACTAAGTTTGATTTCATTTGAATTGAAATTGTACACAACTAAGTTGATTTCATTTGTATTGAAATTGTACTCAACTAAGTTGGATTTCATTTGAACTAAAAATTTACACAACTAAGTTGGCTTTCATTTGAATTGAAATTATACACAACTAAGTTGAATTTAATTTGATCTTAAATTGTACACAACTAAGTTTTATTTCATTTTAATTTATATTTACAAAACTAAGTTGGATTTCATTTGAATTGAAATTGTACACAACTTAATTGGACTCCATTTGAATTGACTTTGTACAAACTATGTTTGATTACATTTGAATTTAAATTGTGTACAATTAAGTTGTATTTCATTTGAATTGAAATTATACACTAGTAAGTTTAATTTCATTTGAATTGAAATTGTACAAAACTTATTCGATTTCATTTAAATTAAAATTGTACAAAATTAAGTTGGATTTCATTTGAATTTCAATTGTTTACAACAAAGTTGACTTTCATTTGAATTGAAATTGTAAACAACTAAGTTGTATTTCATTTGAATTGAAATTGTACAAAACTAAGTTGGATTTCACTTGAATTGAAATAGAACCCAACTAAGTAGGATTTCATTTGAATTGAAATTGTACAAAACTAAGTTGGATTTCGTTTGAATTGAAATTTTACAAAACTAATTTTGATTTCATTTGAATTGAAATTGTAGACAACTAAGTTTGATTTCATTTGAATTGAAATTGTACAAAATTAAGTTGGATTTTATTTGAATTGAAATTGTCCACTACTAAGTTTGATTTCATTTGAACTGAAATTGTAGACAATTATGTTTTATTTCATTTGACTTGTAATTGTACAAAACTAAGTTTGATTTCATTAGAATTTAAATTGTACACAACTATGTTTGATTTCATTTGTAATGAAATTGTACTCAACTATGTTGGATTTCATTTGAACTGAAATTGTATACAACAATGTTGGATTTCATTTGACCTGAAATAGTACACAATTAGTTGGATTTCATTTAATCTTAAATTGTACACAACTAAGTTTGATTTCATTTGAATTGATATTTTAAAAAACTAATTTTGCTTTAATTTGAATTGAAATTATACACAACTTAGTTGGACTTAGTTTGATTTGAAATTGTGCAACTAATTTTGATTTCATTTGAATTGAAATTGTAAACAACTTAATTGGACTTCATTTGAATTGAAATTGTACAAAACTAAGTTGGATTTCACTTGAATTGAAATAGAACACAACTAAGTAGGATTTCATTTGAATTGAAATTGTACAAAACTAAGTTGGATTTTGTTTGAATTGAAATTTTACACAACTAATTTTGATTTCATTTGAATTTAAATTGTAGACAACTACGTTTGATTTCATTTGAATTGAAATTGTACAAAATTAAGTTGGATTTTATTTGAATTGAAATTGTACACTACTAAGTTTGATTTCATTTGAACTGAAATTGTAGACAATTAAGTTTTATTTCATTTGACTTGTTATTGTACAAAACTAAGTTTGATTTCATTAGAATTTAAATTGTACACAACTATGTTTGATTTCACTTGTAATGACATTGTACTCAACTATGTTGGATTTCATTTGAACTGAAATTGTATACAACTATGTTGGATTTCATTTGACCTGAAATAGTACACAACTTAGTTGGATTTCATTTAATCTTAAATTGTACACAACTAAGTTTGATTTCATTTGAATTGATATTTTAAAAAACTAATTTGGCTTTAATTTGAATTGAATTTGTACACAACTTAGTTGGACTTTGTTTGATTTGAAATTGTGCAACTAATTTTGATTTCATTTGAATTGAAATTTACACAACTAAGTTTGATTTCATTTGAATTGAAAGTGTACACAACTATGATTGATTAGATTTAATCTTAAATTGTACACAACGAAGTTTGATTTCATTTGAATTGAAATTGTACACAACTAAGTTTGATTTCATTCGAATGTAAATTGTACAAAACTAAGTTGCGTTTCATTTGAAGATAAATTCTATACAACAAAATTTGATTTGATTTTAATTGAAATTCTACACAATTAAGTTTTATTTCATTTGAATTAAAATTGTACAAAACTAAGTTGGATTTCATTTGAATTGAAATTGTATACTACTAAGTTTGATTTCATTTGAACAGAAAATGTACACAACTAAGTTTGATTTCATTTTACTTGTAATTGTACACCACTAAGTTTCATTTGTTTTGAATTGAAATTGTACACAACTAAGTCCGATTTCATTTGTATTGAAATTGTACTCAACTAAGTTGACTTTCATTTGAATTGAAATTTTAGAAAAGTAAGTTTGATTTCATTTTTATTGAAATTGCACTCAACTAAGTTGGATTTCATTTGAACTGAAATTGTACACAACTAAGTTGGCTTTCATTTGAATTGAAATTGTACACAACTAAGTTGGATTTCATTTGAATTGAAATTGTACAAAACTAAGTTGGATTTCATTTGAGGTGAAATTGGACACAACTAAGTTGGTTTTCATTTCAATTAAAATTGTACAAAACTAAGTTTGATATCATTTGAGTTGAAATTGTTGAAGACTAATTTTAATTTCGTTTGAATTGAAATTGTACACAACTATGCTTCATTTCATTTGAATTGAAATTGTACAAAACTAAGATTGATTTCATTTGAATTGAAATTGTATAAAATTAAGTTGGACTTTATTTGAATTGAAATTGTACATAACAAAGTTGGATTTCATTTGAATTGAAATTGTACAAAACTAAGTTAGATTTCACTTGAATTGAAATTGTAGAAATTGGATTTCATTTGAATTGAAATTATACAAGACTAAGTTTTCTTTCAATTGAAACTAAATTAAAAACAACTAAGTTTGATTTCATTTGAGTTGTAATTGTACATAACTAAGTTTGATTTCATTTGAATTGAAATTGTACACAACTAAGTTTGATTTCATTTGTATTGAAATTGTACTCAACTAAGTTGGATTTCATTTGAACTAAAATTGTAGACGACTAAGTTGTTTTTCATTTGAATTGAAATTATACACAACTAAGTTGAATTTAATTTGATCTTAAATTGTACACAACTAAGTTTTATTTCATTTTAATTTATATTTACAAAACTAAGTTGGATTTCATTTGAATTGAAATTGTACACAACTTAATTGGACTTCATTTGAATTGAAATTGTACACTACTAAGTTTGATTTCATTTGAACTGAAATTGTAGACAATTATGTTTTATTTCATTTGACTTGTAATTGTACAAAACTAAGTTTGATTTCATTAGAATTTAAATTGTACACAACTATGTTTGATTTCATTTGTAATGAAATTGTACTCAACTATGTTGGATTTCATTTGAACTGAAATTGTATACAACAATGTTGGATTTCATTTGACCTGAAATAGTACACAATTAGTTGGATTTCATTTAATCTTAAATTGTACACAACTAAGTTTGATTTCATTTGAATTGATATTTTAAAAAACTAATTTTGCTTTAATTTGAATTGAAATTGTACACAACTTAGTTGGACTTAGTTTGATTTGAAATTGTGCAACTAATTTTGATTTCATTTGAATTGAAATTGTACACAACTTAATTGGACTTCATTTGAATTGAAATTGTACAAAACTATGTTTGATTACATTTGAATTTAAATTGTGTACAATTAAGTTGTATTTCATTTGAATTGAAATTATACACTAGTAAGTTTAATTTCATTTGAATTGAAATTGTACAAAACTTACTCGATTTCATTTAAATTAAAATTGTACAAAATTAAGTTGGATTTCATTTGAATTTCAATTGTACACAACAAAGTTGGCTTTCATTTGAATTGAAATTGTAAACAACTAAGTTGTATTTCATTTGACTTGAAATTGTACAAAACTAAGTTGGATTTCACTTGAATTGAAATAGAACACAACTAAGTTGGATTTCATTTGAATTGAAATTGTACAAAACTAAGTTTGAAATTTTACACAACTAATTTTGATTTCATTTGAATTGAAATTGTAGACAACTAAGTTTGATTTCATTTGAATTGAAATTGTACAAAATTAAGTTGGATTTTATTTGAATTGAAATTGTACACTACTAAGTTTGATTTCATTTGAACAGAAATTGTAGACAATTAAGTTTTATTTCATTTGACTTGTAATTGTACAAAACTAAGTTTGATTTCATTAGAATTTAAATTGTACACAACTATGTTTGATTTCATTTGTAATGAAATTGTACTCAACTATGTTGGATTTCATTTGAACTGAAATTGTATACAACTATGTTGGATTTCATTTGACCTAAAATAGTACACAACTTAGTTGGATTTCATTTAATCTTAAATTGTACACAACTAAGTTTGATTTCATTTGAATTGATATTTTAAAAAACTAATTTGGCTTTAATTTGAATTGAAATTGTACACAACTTAGTTGGACTTTGTTTGATTTGAATTTGTACAACTAATTTTGATTTCATTTGAATTGAAATTTACACAACTAAGTTTGATTTCATTTGAATTGAAAGTGTTAAACCCCATCCTCAGAACGACCATGGCTTGACAATAGGGCTAAGTAATGACGGAGGAGCCAATTGAATATTGCCAAACTTCTCACATGCTTCACACCCTCTATAATACTTAAAACAATCCTCAGTCATAGTCGGCCAATAGAAACCCACTCTTTTGAGCATCCAACTCATCTGGGCCGACTGATGAGTGCCACAAAGTCCTTCATGGACTTCTCCCGTAGCTAACTAGGACCGTTCATTGTCTAAACACTTCAGCAATACTCCATCAATAGTTCAACGATATAGTGTATCATCTAGCAACACAAACTTAAACGCCTGCCGCCGAACTTTTCGATCAACCCTTTGGCTAGGGTCTCTCAAATACTAGATGATTGGAGTTCTCCAATCGCCTTTGTGGATTTCTGAGAGTTTCGTTAGCTCGCTCCCTAAAACAATGCCTAAGATATTGATTTTGGAGTGCCCTCTAAACCCTTTTGGCTTTTGCTGAAGCTTGGCTAGACTAGCTATGCGGAACGCATCAGGCAGAAGAACCCTGCCGGAGGGTCCGAGCTCCCAGAGGCCCTCACTGTCCCGAGGACTTCGGCTCACAGCCTCCGGCGTGCCAGACCATTTGGTGGGCGGAGTACTTTGGTCCCGGGACCTCGGCGCACGGTAGTCTCCGGCAGCCAGAGGGGCCCGGCCTGGAGGGTGCGCTTGCCCGAAGTCACTGGCTTCGGCAGTGAGACCAAACATCGGCTTATCCTGTACATAAAATTTTCCTCTCCTGACTTGGTAACTAGATGCTTGCTGAGCCAAATCATTTGCAATCGAATTGGCCTCTCTTGACACATGAGAAATTTTGAAGTCATCAAAAGTAGCAACTATGTCCAGGCACTTATCCAAGTAGCTGTTCACCAAGCCATTAAAACACTGAGCACTCTTAGCCACTTGTTGCACTACTAATAGGGAATCACCATGCGCATGAACATGTTTAACACCTATGGATTCTAACAATTCAAGCCCTAGCAGTAAAGCCTCGTATTCAGCTTGGTTATTAGTATAAGGAAACTCTAAACGAGCCGAGGTCTCAAAGTGTACTCCACTAGGAGATATGAGAACCACCCTAATACCCTGGCCATTTTTGCAAGTTGAACCATCAAAGTAAAGTTTCCACGCTATTACCTCAATCAAAGCAACATTGTCACTCCAACTGACGTCTATGTGGTGATCAACTATAAAGTTGGCTACGATCTTGCCTTTCATAGCTCTTAGGGGTTCATAGGCCAAATCGTATTCAATCAAAGCGTAAGCCCACTTTCCGATTCTTCCACTTAGAATTGGCTTTTGCAACATGTGTTTTATAACATCGGTTTGACAAACGACAACACATGTAGTAGGGAGAAGATAATGGCGCAATTTGGTACACGCGTAGTAAAGTGACAAACACAAACATTCCACAAACGCGTACTTGGTTTCGGCGTCCTGCAGGCGGCGGCTTAAGAACATGATGATGTACTCTTTTCCTTCTACCTCCTAGGTTAGCATGGCCCGATCACGCTATCTTCAGCAGCGATGTATAGCCGAAATGGAATCCCGGCTTTGGGTGCTCTCACCACGGGCGGCGATGACAAGCACTCCTTGATTTTCTCAAAGGCGCTTTGCTGGCTTGCCCCCCAAGTGAACTCGGCCTCGTTCTTTAGCCAGAGTATGGGGACAAAGGCATCAATCTTGCCAGACAAGTTAGATATAAAGCGACGCAAATAATTCATCTTGCCTAGCAACTTTTGCACATCCTTTTTGCATGTCGATGTCGTAACGTTTCTTATTTTCTCAAGCCTCTTAGGATCAATATCTATGCCTCTTTCATGAATCATGAAACCTAAGAACTTACCCGCCGGCACGCCAAAAGCACATTTGAGTGGGTTCATTTTTAAGCCATACTATCGCATCCTATCAAATGCAACTTTCAAATCGGCTAAATGGTTTCCCAAAGAATCCGATTTGACTACAACATCATCAATGTAAACCTCTAACATAACTCCTAGAAAGTGATGAAAAATTAAGTTCATAGCACGCTGATATGTGGCGCCAGCATTCTTTAAACCAAAATTCATAACGACCCACTCGAATAAACCGACAAAACTAGGGCATTGAAAGGCTGTCTTGTAGACGTCCTCTTCATCCATAAAGATTTGATTATAACCCGCGTTGCCGTCAAGAAAACATAGTACCTTGTGTCCTGAAGCATCGTTGATTAGCATGTCGGCTATTGGCATCGGATATTCGTCCTTCAAAGTGCCTTTTTTCAGATCCCTGAAGTCAATACATACTCGTATCTTGCCGCTCCCTTTCTTCTCTATAGGCACAATGTTAGCGACCCATTCTGCATACCTGCATGGCCTGATAAATCCAGCTCTGAGCAATCGCTATACCTCTTCTTTAACTCGGTCATAGACGGCCGAATTAATGTGACAAGGAGGCCCTTTATAAGGCCTAAATCTGGACTTGATAGGTAGACGATGCTCCACGAGCTCACGGCTTAGTCCCGACATCTCGCTATACTCCCATGTGAAACAATCGACATACGACCGAAGCAACTTTATTACTTCGGTCTTTTCATCAGACTGTAAATGTTGGTTTACAAAAGTTGGCCTCGAGATGATACCATCACCTATGTCAACTTCCTCTAAGGGATCGATCGACGCAAAACCTTGTCCTAATTTCTCTACTTCGCTAAAGTATTCGATGGCCTCGGCAATACCGTCTTTAGTAGACCGATACTGCTCTACACGAGACTTTAGCCAATCCAGATTACTCTTGCTAGACATGACTACTAATATAAAAAAAGTCATGCTACACCAGTCGGCTTTACAGACACTGGAACAAAACATCCTCCAGACACGCTAACAAAATCATAATCCAAAAGATCTCTACCTGATAGACACTCTACCTTGTTGTGAACTGCGTCAACTGATACCGTCGCACTCGTCCTCGGCCTTCTTCTCGCGCATCTCCTGTGCCCGTAGTCGTTGTAGACGCCTCTTTTGTGATTTGGACATGCCTGGTGGTGCCCAAGATGGTTGTGGCTTGGTGCCAGGTGCCACTGCCTTTTTCCTATCACCATTAGCCGGAGTGGTACTGCTCACTTCAGCCTCGTGCACTCTATATTCGGATGGGCCTTCGCTGTGCACCTCAGCAGTCAGACTGGCCTCGTTTAGCCGATCGGACCAGGCGTTGGCCGAAACAGGAGACTTACCTCCGTCAGACTTTGGCGATAAGGCCTTCAGGATTGGGACTTCCTGAGACCCTACTCTGAGTGTGATAGCTTCGGACTCCCTGTCCTCGGCCTCTTTGCGCCTGTATTCTTCGATTCGCTCTGCATGGGCCGATTCGGAGGTACCATGGATAGCCTGTGGACGATGCCTCCCTCCGCTACGTCTGTTTGTCCATGCCATTCATAATACTATGAAGGAAAACAAGGCATAGTGTTAGGTTGTGCAGGGTACTCCGGTCGTGATACATATGGAGCCCACGGAGTCCCCGTCCAGTTGTCTGGTGGAGGCATCAGCTGCTCCAGTGGCCTCGCCAACTGTGAGCCGAACCCATTACCTGGAGGGGGGTTCAGCAGAGTCGATGGTGTCTCGGACCATATCAGTGACGGGTCCTGCCAGGCCGGAGGTACGTTCGGCCAGTGCCGGCTAAATCCTCCTGTCGAAGGGTTCATCCAGAGTAATGCGGGGTTAGGCCATTGGGGGCCTAACTCGCTCTGCATGGGGTTTGACCACTGCGGTCCGAAGCTACTGTATGGGGGGTTCGGCCATTGATGTCTGAAGCCACCATACAGAGTGTTAGGCCATTGTGGCCCGAAGTCCCCGTGCGAAGGGTCCGGCCATTGTGGTTCGAAACCATCATGAGGAGGGCTCGGCCACTGTGGTCCGAAGCCACCCTCCGAACGCCTTGGGCCCTTCGGCTGACTTAGTTTTTTAGCACAGGGGCCTGCTTCCTTGACCTTTCTTTGATGCTTGTTCAACAACATCTTGTATGTTACCTTCGGCTTCTTGCGAGCCTTAGCCGAAGGGATGCTGATGTTTTGTTTCCACACTCCCACCTCGGGGTTCTTAGGTATGAGTGTGCGCGTGCGTGGTTCTCTAACAATTATCGCCTCCCCTCTAATTGACTCGGCCAGTTCTGGCCAAATCAACACCTTCTTCTCACCGAGGTCGACGGCGTTGATGGGGAAAGGATCTTTGTCTAGCTTCATCTTTGGATTATGGTCTATTTTCAATCGTCCTTCTTCTATGGCCGATTGAACCTGCCGTCGAAAAACATTGCAGTCTTTAGTATTATGTGAATGTGAATCATGCCACTTACAGTATGGACGTTTCTTCAATTCATCGGCAGATGGAATGACTTGGCCTTTAGGCAACCTGATGAGCTAGTTGTTTAAGAGAAAATCAAATATTTTATCACACTTAGTTATGTCAAATGAGTACTTGACCTCACTAGGTCGATTCTTTGTGGGAGACGGCCGTAACTCGGAGCACGTGATGGGTTTACTCTTAGCGTTCCAAACCCATTCGGCCGTGTACATGTCGGCTGAATCCTCCTCTTCTGACTCCTCCTCATCGGAGTGTTCCATGACATGGATTTCAGACCCAGGCTTGTTAAATGTCTTAATAAACTTTTTATCTTTGGCTCGGCCTTCCTGGACCAGAGCCTGCTACAAGACTTGGCTAACCTCTAAAAATTTCTGGTTGTCTAATCTTTCTTTAATCTCGGAATGCAACCCATTAAAAGCTAGTTACGCCAAATCCCTTTCTGAAATACTAAGGCCGAAACATCGGTTTCTAATATCCCTAAAACGCTTGATGTCCTTGGAGACATTCTCGTTAGATTTCTGCCTAACCGATGTCAAGTGTGAAAGCCTAAGTTCTATCTCACCCGTGTAAAAGTAGTCATGGAATTTTTGTTCCAATTCATCCCACGTCTGAATGGAGTTCGGTGGGAGCACCGAAAACCAAGTGAAAGCGATGCCGGATAGCGAGAGAGAAAATAATCTAATTTTTAGAGCGTATGTCCTACTAGCTTCTCCACACTGTGCTAAAAATTGACTAACATGCTCTAGTGTTGTTTTGCTACCCAAGCCATCAAACTTAGTGAATTCGGGGATTCTATAGCCGTGGGGTTAGGGTATCGTATCAAAATGATCGGGATATGGCTTACGGTAAACCCTAACCTGACCCCTAGGCACGAAGCCGGTGCATTCCCTAAATAGTTTGCAGATTCGCTCCTCTAGGTCATCTTGGCTTGCTGCCTACGCACGTCTCTCGTGCGAGGGCGCAACACATGGCAGGATATCAGCGTGTCAGCCATGGACCTCTTCCCTACGTGCTAGTTGTACGACGTGCTCGAGCCCAGGTGCCTGTGCATGTGGCGTGGGCAGCGTGGGCAGGGCTGGTACCAGCGCAGGTGGTGTTGGTGCGTGGTACATGGTGCTAGTTTGGTCGTAAGCATAATGACTAGTCCCGACCATGGGTGTTGAGGCCAGAGACATAACGATCTTGCCAGTGCCTACCGTCAGTTCTATTGTACACATGATTTACCAGAGGTACACTAGCAATAGGGACTGGTGGTATGACCTCAGTAAAGGTGAACCTTCTATGAGTCGCCTCCACTTGGGAGCTAACTACCGAATCTAAACGATTGGCTAGCGAAGCGCTAACGGCCTGATCTACTGATGCGGCTATTTTTTGCTCAATCTCTAAAGAAGACAACCGAGGCGATATGGGTGACACCTGGATCCGAGCAAGGTCGGGGGTGATGATGTCGCTCTTGATGAAGCCTGCGCGTGTCTTGACGTAGCCCCCAAGCATCCTATCTTGGAGCGCCTTCAACTTTGCCTCGATCTCTGCTCAGTCTTCTGCGGGAATATCTTCAAGAGTAGGTGTTAGGATGTTGTGGTTGTCGATATCTGTGCCTCCTATGGTGTCAATCAGCGGTGTAGACATAGTAGTCGTTGTAGATGTACTGGTGGCCAATGTAGACGTACCTGTCATGTTGGCGTAGCTTTTCCCCAGCGGAGTCGCAAAAGTGTGTTGACACGAAAACGTGCCCCCGCACTTGGGCCAGTTTGACGATCCAAAAGTGTGCGGATACTTAGGGACAAGCCTAAGCGTAACACAGCACCGACGTTGCGTTCCGACTACCCTTAGCCGTGGTAAGGGGGGTGGAGTCGCCAGGCAATCAAATCACACAAAATAATCCAATTAGCCGAAAGAAGTATATTAAATAGAATAAATCAGCAAACTGAGCGAAGCCTGACTGATTCGAAGTATGGTGTGAAGGGGGTCGCTGTCACGCCTCGATTTAATAAAACCAGGGATTTATTGAAATTCCATAGAAAATCAATAAACACAAGACGTTCATTACACGACTGCGTACAATATGCCAATCAATCATGGTTCCTAGACCATATTAATACAAAATAGTTAAATAAAGAGAAACTAATAAAATAAATCCTCTAGATGAACGCCTTCTTCCAGTCTCGTGCCTTGACTAGGTTGCTACTCCAGACCTTCGCCCTCCTCGTAATAGACTGCCTCTGGTGGTGTAAGTCAACGGGGGTGAGTACAATCGTACTCAGCAAGCCACCGAATGCAATTATAATGCAAGGTAATAACAAGGAAGGTAGTGGCTTACTTTTGCGGAAAAGCTCAATTTGTAACGCAATTAATGTAATCAAGTTATTATTGCAGAAAAGTAAACATGAGTCATGCATCATCTTTCATCATCTTCTACCTCGAGGGGTACAGTCAGCCCACCCTCGCTCAACAGTCCTTACATGCAATGAATATCACATACATTCACATAATAGTAAACTAACTACGAGAGGTCACACAACCCGCCCTTGACCGTGGGCTCGGCTTTTCGAAAAGATTTATAACTCTGATCAGAGGTGTACTACTGTACCCACAAGACACTCATTTCCCACACACCGCAGTGTGTTAAATGACTCCTGTCACGAGAAGCTCGTGCCAAAACCTTCAGCATGGAACGCACCAATTCGATAACACCCTCTTATAGGTTTCGTAAGGTTTCCCAGTCACTTCGGGCCACGCCTTATCCCCCCCTTGAGCCACGTCGGTACAAGTCGCCCGCAGGCTTGCCCCTTGTACCCCTCCACTAAGGTGTTCCAAGTTGGTACGATCCATACCTCCAGTTAGGACTTAACCACTAGACTTGTGGTTAGTACGGAAGTGCTTTGCAACGGATCCCGCAGACCGGTCCTTATAGTGCCCCGGGTGCGACCAAACAATGCCCGAGCTTGCACTCGGAACCCACCATACTTATAACATAGCCAACTCCAACAGAGTCCAGAGACGAGAATAACAGGGAAATACATATATTAGAATTCCAGCTATCTACGACCCATTCTTTTATCCTATAGCAGTTGTGTCGGTACATTGGACACTAACTAACTATATTATTGTAGAGTGACAAGGAGTTCAGGCTCAATAAGCATGGCTTGGGTTTGCACACAAGGACGGAGATCTAATAAATATAATGTAGGGCTTGATATCAGACTAATGCAATATTATCCTATGAGTTATAGCGATACTTTATTAAAACATGGGCTCAATGATGATCAAAATGGGGGTTGTGACTTGCCTTGATCCACGAATGGTGAAGGGGGAACCTCGGGGTAAGACTCCGGATCGTCGACGGCACAGTAGTCTTCTCGATACGGAAAAGTAAACACACCATTCAATAAACAACCCAAAATCAAGCATACAAGCATACATGTTTTGTGGGGTTAAGTAAAAGAGATAGGTTTTTAAGTTCTATGAATTTATTACTTGAATATTTAAGATTAAGTTTTAAAGAGGTTCCTGAATTTTATAATTATTTTCTTCCTAAGAGGTTTTATTTTCCCCTTTTTAGAGTTGAAGTAAAAAGGTATAAAATAGCCTTAATGTTTTTATGGTATTAAAATAGTGAAATTAAATTATTATGTCTCGTGAAGTTGTTATATAGGTTTTTAGGATATTTTCATAAAGTGTGGGCTTTTTATTATATGAATTAATTAAATATCCTAAAAGGGCTTTTGCAATATTAATTAATAAAATAAAGTGGGCAAAGTCAACATGCTATTATTATTGCATTAAAACAGTGGAATAAAGTCATTAAGTCCTCTAAATCTAGTATATAAATTATTAAAGGTTTTTCTGAATTATTTAAATGAAGTATTAATTAAATCCTAAAGGGGACTTTTCTTGATATTTTATTAAGAATATTTTGTGCCAAATAAATATATTGTTTTTATTGCAGAAAAGTGTAGAGGATAAAAAGACAAATTTTCCATAATTAAAATGGTGAAATTTCTAAAATCATTTTTAAAGCTATGAATAGATTTTCCTGAATTTCTAAAATCATTTTTAAAATGGTGCCAAATAGATATGAATTTTTAAAGCTTAAATAGATTTTCCTGAATTTCTAAAATCATTTTTCTGAATTAAAACAGCTCTGGTCCACGGTGGACCGTTCCCACCGTGCGCGGGGTCACTATTCCCGTGGACCCGATCGCTGTGGGCCGTCCGATTCCGATCCAAGGGCTGGCGGCGGGGCGGGTGGCTTAAATGTGATTGGAGGGCTCAGATTGCCTGATACCGGTCAACTCCGGTCAAAGCAATCCGGGCCCTCGATCTTGGGTTCTAATCGCGGCGACGTTGGGGGGGTTAAATAGGGGTCACCAGCGGAGAAAAGGAAAGCCGGGAGGAGGAAACCGAGAGGGTTTCCAACATTCTCCGGCGAGCCCTTCCATGCGCTCAGGTGGCTTCCATATAGCCGAATACGCGTGGCTTGGGGGGGAAAGGCATCTCCGGCATTCGGGGGAAAGGATTCCGGCCCCTATTTACCGAGCAGCGGCGGCCGGCGGCTAAGATTGGAAAGGGGGCGCCGGATTTGGAAGGAGGGGATCCCCTTCCGTCGGGGAAGAAGAACCTGACAGGTGGGTCCCACCTGTCAGCGGCGCGCGCGAAGGAGAGATGGGATAATAGGCGGGCCCGGTATGGCAGCGGCAGAGGAGGGGGGCGTCGGTGGCTGACGCGTGGGCCATCGAGGCGCGGCGAGAGAAAACAGTGGCGCCGACAGGTTGGCCTCGCCTGTCAGTGGCTGAGGCAGAAAAGTTGGGCCGACCCGAGAAGAAAGGAGGGAGGCGGCCCACTATTATTTTAAATCCTTTTTTCAATTTAAATTAATTCCAGAAATTATATATTTGCTTAAGGCTTGAAGCTCTATTGGAAAAATTTTGTAAAAATTCTCAAAAATATTTCTTGGCTTCTAGATTCTACCATAAATTTTTCAGGTTCAAATTTGAAATATTTCTCCCTGTTTTGCTTTGATAGGGTTCTTTTAACCTTTTCTTTTAATTAAATAAATCATTTTATCCCAGAAAATTTATTTTCCTCATTTTTTATTTTAATTCTGGGGCTGTTACAGTCGCTGAAGTGTACCTTCAGCATTCGATGCGAAGTGTTCCGCCGAAGGGTACCTTCGGCGTTCGGACCGACCTGGCCGAAGATGAACTCCGAACAGATATGGACGCGACAATCACCTCTAAACAGCGGGGTTCGGTGCGAAGTATCTGATACAATAAGATACAGAATAATGACTCAAACGCAACGCGCAAGCGTGACTTCGTCCGGAGCTGATGTAGGACCAAAAGTAGCGACCAGAGGGGGATGAATGGGCGCCTAAAAATTTCTTGCCAAACTATGATCTAATCTCAACACCCAAATGAACTTAACCAAGCAAGTAATATTAGCAAAGCAAATTACTAGAATTAAAGTTGTCTAGTCTAAAAATGACCGTTGTCCTAAATAAAATGATATATAAAAATAAACTAGACTAAAATAAAATAACTGCGGTGAATAAAAATGGATACTAGAGATATTAACAATGATAGCAAAATCCCTAAATAAATATATGATAATTCGAAGTGCACTCTAAAAAGACGATTCTAATCAAATGAATAAAATATGGGTCATCCAGAAATTAATTCAGAAATGAACATAAAGTATTTCCGTAAATCTAGAATAGAAATATTGTTGCGACTAGATAAATATATATTTTTTATGAGCAGATGAAAAATACTTAAAAAAAGTGCGAACACTATTAATATTTTGACAGATAAAAATTAACCCCGAATTTTTAAACAGATTTGCAGCTAATTAAAAAACAGATAAAGTTTGGTTTAATTAAGCCTGTTGGAAAATAGTAGATCAGGAAAAAACTAACCAGTATCACGTCGATGACTCTGCCGCGCATGTGCCGTCTGCCTCTACCACGAAAGACGTGTCGTGTGCTGCAACATATGCTAGCACCGCTGGGAGAAAAATCTTCGCCGTGATCAACTGCTGCTGCACGCCGACTTGACAACTCGGCTGAGAAAAGCTGTGGCAAAAAAAACCACGAGGTGGGGCCTGCCGTGGGCTACTCTCCACGAATAGGCGCTAGCAACAAGCGCTTAAAAAAACTATGTCACGCAGCCATGCCAAAAGTAATGTACTTGCCTTGGGAAACGTGCAGGAAGAGAAAATTAATTTAAGCCTTCCACGGGCGCCTGGCCGAAGACATCTATCGCCGAGATCGTCGTGCTGCCGTGAGCTGTTGCCTTGATTCACGCCCCGCGGAAGAAATCACACCGCACAGATGTGATTAGGCAGAAAAGAAATATCCGGAGTATGATGGTAGAAAACGGGACTGTAGATTGTTCTCTAATGAAAACAGTCATCTATCCCCAGGGGGATAGGAGCCTATTTATAGGCAAATCCTAATACATGAAAAGACTAATTTTCCCTCGGGTAAAATTAAACTGACTCTAAAATAAATTCCGAAAATTACTAAAATATACTTAAAAAAATCACCTGACTCAAATAAAAATATTCTAAACTTAAAAACTAAATATTAATATCCTAAAAACGAATTAAACATAGATTGTCAGTTTTACGCCGAAACTGACAAAGCGTACATCGTCTTCGCACCGGGTACCCGGATTGGGCCGACCCGATCCCGCAGCTTCCTCAGCCCGGCAATCGCTCGCCGCCCGTGTACCTAAGTCAAACCCAGTCAATAGACCAGTGGATCATCTGCTGCTCCTAGCCATGTACCCGGATTGGGCCAGCCCGACTCCGCAGCTCCTCTGCCCGGCCGTCGCTCACTGCCCATGTACCTGAGTCACATGCGCCTTAGACTCGGCAGATCTTCATCTCTCCCTCCCATTGACTTCTGTTGACAATCACTCATCACATCTGGAATATCAAAACCATATTCTTCAACATGGTTTCTCAACGGAGTACGAGCGTGGCGAAGCCTATCGTGACGAAGTCTGTTGGCGTGCAGGTTGAAGCATCAGTCTCGCCGAAAGGCGTTCTGGCAACCTCCGAAACCAATCTCTCAGCTCCAGACACCTTCGACGAAGTAGCTCCGAATGTAGAAACCTGGAACAGAGTAGATTTGAAGTACCAATTTGGCCTAAGGATCGAATTCTGCTAAGTGTTGTACTAGGAGCGAAGGTAGCAATCTGTTACGCAGATTAGCGGATACTTCATAGGCGAAGTAACAAGGCCGATATCAATCTATTACGTAGATTAATGGATACTTCACAAGTGAAGTAACAAGGTGATAACAATCTATTACGTAGATTAACGGATACTTCACAGGTGAAGTAACAAGGATTACTATTGTTCTGAAGTGGCCGTCGGAGGGCTTCCAGGCAAACCCACGAAGAGTACAGAAAAGTAAAGATAAAGTAAATGCGATTCAAAGCTAGGCTTTGTGGTTGATTTTGTCGGGGGGTTCCCTCTGAACTGGTTTCACCTCTATACTTATAGGGGCTAGACATCTAATCTAATCTGCTATAATTCGGCTGAATAGAGATAAACACTTAGCCAGAATCGAGTCCAACTCTATCTCTACCTGAAGTGGGCCTTCGGCCAAGCATGCCTAAGCCTACTCCTTGGGCCGAAGCTTCAGACGGGGTGGGCCTCCGAAGGCCTCCTGGCCGAAGGCCGTGGGCTGGCTGGAAGCTTTTGGAGCCCATAGCCCAATGTTCCTTTGACCCTATAGGGCTTCGGCCTGACCCGAGACATGTGTATTTTCAGCCCAAATTACCAAAATTGATATTTTTACAACCTTAATCATTGATGCCATTTTTTGCTATCTGATGGGGAATCGGGTGGCCTGATCTTTCAATGAGAGGATAGGTCGATTGGTAGAAGGAGAAGACGTTCATGATCTGACTACAACCATACAGGGATGTTGTGCCTTAGCAATCGCTACACCAACTCCAAGGCTGTTCGTGATCTTTACGGAGCACGATCAACCAAACCACGAGGGTTCTTGTTCCTGCAAGCAATCGAGAACTAGCAAGAACAAGATGAACAAGTGTGCACTCACACTAATTTCACAGGGATACAAGGGGTGAGTTCTGGAACAGCAAAACGGTGTTCTAACCGACCACGGCTTCAACTGGCAAAGTAGCGTAGCTAAACTTTGTATTCAACCAAAACTGGCTCACAACTGAAGTATCTAGGGTATTTATAGCCCTAGGAACGTTCCCAATGTTTGGAAACTTATTACATATGGAAACTACTAAATTATTACCTAAACAGATTATCTAGAAAAAGGAAACAGATTGACTAGAAGAAGGAAAGCAGTGATTCTCCTTCCTTCGCTGGGATATCTCGGTTGAGTAAATTATTATCTGCCCAGGAGACTTTCTCAGCTTTCCAAAGAGTACTCAAACATTCCATTTGATGAAGGGATTCCAAAGTTATGATGCTTTTAATGCAGTCTATCTACATGTTGACGTGGCAGATTTTCCCAACACGAAGTAGCTTAGCTTTCTTCTTATTTTCCTTCATTCCTAAGCAAAATAATAGCATCACACGAATTTAGTAGTTCTCCATTCAATTGTGTATGTGTATACAATACAAGAAACAATTTCACCTGATAGTTTAATTGTCGCGCACGGGCTCGAGTGATTGGACCTTGTATTTCTGTTGGAGCTGGTTCTAATATATGAGTCTTGGGTTTAACCATGTCGGAGATGCCCTCATCACTATCAACAGGGCCTCGAAATGTGGACGGTTCGGCCGCGGGAGATCTGGCTCCGACGGGGCTTCATCTAGTTGAGGTGTACTTGTAAACATACTTTGTATTTATACTTGATATTCGATGAATGGAAATTGTTTTGTACTTCATATACGCACACTTCATCATATACGCGTATTCCGTTTGTATACTTCGCACGTATTGCACGTTTTGTACGCTTCACACGCATCGCACGCTTCGTATGCTCCTGTTCTCACGCATCGTGCGCTTCGTTCGTACGCTCTGCATGCACATACCTCGGTCCTCCCTTGCACGTGGCGGCTAGGGACTTGGGCATTGTCGGCGCGTGCAATTATAAAATGCGGAGCGGTGTGCCTTTTATGGCTTCAAACATATTTATTGTATCGTTTAGAGGCCTCACTTGGGATTCGAATGCTTGGATTTGAAATGAAGCATGGCTTCGAAGACTTATTTGAATTAAGCGAAGCAAGGCTTCGAAATACTTAATTCTCAATAGATCTTGAATTTGACATGTGAAGCAAGGCTTCGAAGCATGTTTAGATGGTGAAGCAAGGCTTCTGATCTTGATTGTGGAATGAGAATGGTGTGGATTCACCGAACCTATGATAGTATGAGCCACCTTCGACTCTGGGTCACCTTCGACCCTGGGGTGCTTCGGGTATAGGACCCAGAATCCCTGAACACATCGGTCCGATGGCCTGGAGTCCTTTATCCCACTGCTACAGGCCCAGAGGTGCTGTGTAGCCTTCGAAGCAATGCTTCGGTTTTAAATAAGGTGAAGCAAGGCTTCGGTTTTAAATAAGGCGAAGCAAGGCTTCGGTTTTTTAATAGAACGAAGCAAGGCTTCGGTTAGTGTATACCGTGGGAACATGACTGGGTCCGGAGACCGACCGGCTTCGAACGGTTCGAGGGAATTTTCCCCGTAGCCCCTAGGGCTCTCGAGGCGTTCACGAGCGCTCGGAGTCCCTTGCCGAAGGGTGTGCGGAAGGCCATCAGGGTCTGCCACTTTCTTCGTGGGTGTACTCTGAGGCACTAGGATCCCCACGGTCGGCGCCAACTGTTGTAACAATTGTGTCAGTTACCAACAGGTTTCTGTAAGGTGTATAGTGTATGAGATGAACCTTGAAGGGTTCTCACAGAGGGAGAGAAGATTTTATACTGGTTCGGGCCTCCTAGGATGGATAATAACCGTACGTACAGTTTATAGTGGATTTGGCATTATTTTGCCTCTATCTTATGTCTGTCTATTACAAGGGTAGGGCCCTGCTTTTATAGGCTCACAGGCCAAAGCAAAATACCCAATTACCCCCTACATGTCATACACTTTATAGGGGTAAGAAAGTAAAAAGGTTAGGCTACTGTACATATAACTTTATAGACGTGGTAGACATACATCACTTCAGGAGTAGATATACGGCATGGGCCCCTAGTACAGCTTTTGCACGGTAGCAGTACTGGGACACTTTTTTACCTTCGGGACCGGAGCACCTATCGGGGTGGCTTCTGTAACACCCACAATTTTCAAAGAAATAAAAATACCATTTATTATATTTTTCTGGAAATAATTAATTTTGAAATACCTTTAATACCCTTCTAAGCTTAATTGAACTAGAACCTAGATAAATTATCCAAACAAGAGGCTAGAAAATTGTGTATATGATCCCAAGGCCAAGATATATTTTTGAGAATTTTTACCAATTTTTATCACTCTTAGAAGCAACCCAAATATTTTAAACTAATTTCAACAATTAAATTTTTTCAGAAAAGTATTTTAAACAGTAACGGGCCCCTCCCCCTCTTCTCCCTCCACCAGCCAGCCTAGCCCACTCCTCCCCGTGCCCCGTACTGACAACCGGGCCCCACTGGTCAGTGACCCCCTCCCTCCGCACGCGCGCCCGACGCCTCGACCCCACCTGTCGGTTGCGTCCCATTGCCACACCCTCGCCCCGCTCCCGCTGACCTGTGGCCCCCGCCTGTCAGGACTGTCGTCCACCTCGTGCCCACCTAACTCTGCCGGCCACCGATCCCACCTCGGATCCACCCCGCCAGTCCCCCTCACTTTATTTCGTCATCAGCATTGAATCCCCTGCGACGCGCCGACCGTTTCCCCAATTAATACACGCGTAATCGCCCCGGCTGTCACTCGCATGCATGGAAGGCCCTCGCCGGCGTTACTCTCGGCCTCCCCTAATTGCACCCCCTCTACCCCCCGCCGGTACCCCTATTTAAACCCCTGGCCACCGCCGCGCTCGACCCCTACGTATACTCGCTGCGAGAACAAACAGAACACCCGAGACACTCCCTTTAACGCCACACCGCTGCCCTCGCTCCAGCCGTCACTCGCCGTCTCTGGAGTCCCCCTCCATCCTCGACGACCGCACCGCCATGTCCACAGGCACCACCTCAACCTCGGCCACCACTCCATTGCCGACGAACCCCGCCGGAACAGCATCGCCGACGAGGACCCAAACGTCTTCGTCATCCCCGCTCATCGCCGGCCACGCTCCAATGACCAGTTGTCCCGCCATCGGTACCCTCGTGATCCTCGTAGTCCCCCATTTCCATTTTATCCCTTAGGATCCATCGTCGTCGCTCATCGTGGCCCCTAGCCCATCGCCGTCACCGGAGAAGATGACCGGCATGGGTAGAGTACCCGTGCTGTGTCGGATGCATCCCGACCATGCGATCGTGATCCAACGGTCGGGATCAAATCGAACCCTCGATTTGACCTAGTCCGTCAGATTGCGGGAAAAGGGTATGGTGCGATCTCGCGCGTCCATTTTCACTTAAACCACCCGCCTCACCCTCGCGCGTCCGATCACGATCCAATGGCTGATCTAGATCCGGCGCACACGCACAATGCGCGGGTTCATGGTGGATTCTGTTCACCATGGACCGACGCATATTTTAGGTTTAATTTAAATTCCAAAAATAGCTTTAAACTTCTAAATTCATATCTTGTTCATTTTAACTCCAAAATTTACCATTTCAATTCCAAAAAATGTATAATTTTATTCTCTACATGTTAATGCAATATAAACAGTAGGTTTATTTTGAGTACAATTTCAGTTCAAATAAAATCCAACTTAGTTGAGTACAATTTTAATACAAATGAAATCAAACTTCGTTGAGTAAAATTTAAATTCAAATGAAATTAAACTTAGTTGTGTACAATTACAAGTCAAGTGAAATCAAACTTAGTTGTGTACAATTTCAGTTCAAATTGAATCCAACATTGTTGAGTATAATTTCAATACAAATGAAATCAAACTTAGCTGTGTACAATTTCAATACAAATGAATCAAACTTAGTTGTGTACAATTACAAGTCAAGTGAAATCAAAATTAGTTGTCTAATATTTCAGTTCAAATGAAATAAAACTTAGTAGTATACAATTTCAATTCAATTGAAATCCAACTAAGTTTTGTATCATTCCAATTCAAATGAAATCAAACTTTGTTGTGTACAATTTCAATTCAAATGAAAACAAACTTAGTTGTGTACAATTTCAAGTCAAATGAAATCCAACTTAGTTTTGTATAATTTCAATTCAAATGAAATCCAACTTCTACAATTTCAAATCAATTGAAATCTAACTTAGTTTTGTACAATTTCAATTCAAAGGAAATCCAAATTAGTTGTGTACAATTTCAATTATAATGAAGTCCAACTTAATTTTATACAATTTCAATTCAAATGAAATCAATCTTAGTTTTGTACAATTTCAATTCAAATGAAATCAAACATAGTTATGTACAATTTCAATTCAAATGAAATCAAAATTAGTTTTGTGCAATTTCAACTCAAATGATATCAAACTTAGTTTGTACAATTTTAATTTAAATGAAAACCAACTTAGTTGTGTACAATTTCACCTCAAATGAAATGCAACTTAGTTTTGTACAATTTCAATTCAAATAAAAACCAACTTAGTTGTGTACAATTTCAATTCAAATGAAAGCCAACTTAGTTGTGTACAATTTCATTTCACATGAAATCCAACTTAGCTGAGTACAATTTCAATACAAATGAAATCAGACTTAGATGTGTACAATTTCAATTCAAAACAAATCAAACTTAGTTGTGTACAATTACAAGTAAAATGAAATCAAACTTAGTTGTGTACAATTTCTGTTCAAATAAATTAAACTTGGTAGTATACAATTTCAATTCAAATGAAATCCAACTTAGGTTTGTACAATTTTAATTCAAATGAAATAAAACTTAATTGTGTAGAATTTCAATTAAAATGAAATCAAACTTAGTTGTATAGAATTTATATTCAAATGAAACACAACTTAGTTTTGTACAGTTTACCTTCGAATGAAATCAAACTTAGTTGTGTACAATTTCAATTCAAATGAAATCAAACTTAGTTGTGTACAATTTGAGTTTAAATGTAATCAAACATAGTTGTGTACAATTTCAATTCAAATGAAATCAAACTTAGTTGTGTAAATTTCAATTCAAATGAAATCAAAATTAGTTGTACAAATTCAAATCAAAAAAAGTCCAACTAAGTTGTGTACAATTTCAATTCAAATTAAAGCCAGCTTAGTTTTGTAAAATATTAATTCAAATGAAATCAAACTTAGTTGTGCACATTTTAAGACTAAATTAAATCCAACTAAGTTGTGTACTATTTCAATTCAAATGAAATCCAACATAGTTGTGTACAATTTCAGTTCAAATGACATCCAACATAGTTGAGTACAATTTCATTACAAATGAAATCAAACATAGTTGTGTACAATTTCAATTCTAATGAAAATCAAACTTAGTTTTCTACAATTACAAGTCAAATGAAATAAAACTTAATTGTCTACAATTTCAGTTCAAATGAAATCAAACTTAGTAGTGTACAATTTCAATTCAATTAAAATCCAACTTAATTTTGTACAATTTCAATTCAAATGAAATCAAACTTAGTTATCTACATTTCAATTCAAATGAAAACAAAATTAGGTGTGTAAAATTTCAATTCAAATAAAATCCAACTTAGTTTTGTACAGTTTCAATTCAAATGAAATCCTACTTAGTTGTGTTCTATTTCAATTCAAGTGAAATCCAACTAAGTTTGTATCATTCCAATTCAAATGAAATCAAACTGTGTTGTGTACAATTTCAATTCAAATGAAAACAAACTTAGTTGTGTACAATTTCAAGTCAAATGAAATCCAAGTTAGTTTTGTATAATTTTTGTTCAAATGAAATCAAACTTGGTTTTGTACAATTTAAATTCAAATGAAATCAAATTTTGTTGTGTACAATTTCAATTCAAATGAAAACAAACTTAGTTGTGTACAATTTCAAGTCAAATGAAATCCAACTTAGTTTTGTTTAATTTCAATTCAAATGAAATCCAACTTCTACGATTTCAATTCAAGTGAAATCTAACTTAATTTTGTACAATTTCAATTCAAAGGAAAAGCCAAATTAGTTGTGTACAATTTCAACTATAATGAAGTCCAACTTAATTTTATACAATTTCATTTCAAATGAAATCAATCTTAGTTTTGTACAATTTCAATTCAAATGAAATCAAACATAGTTATGTACCATTTTAATTCAAACGAAATCAAAATTAGTTTTGAACAATTTCAACTCAATTGATATCAAACTTAGCTTTGTACAATTTTAATTGAAATGAAAACCAACTTAGTTGTGTACAATTTCACCTCAATGAAATTCAACTTAGTTTTTACAATTTTAATTCAAATAAAATCCAACTTAGTTGTGTACAATTTCAATTCAAATGAAAGCCAACTTAGTTGTGTACAATTTCAGTTCAAATGAAATCCAACTTAGTTGAGTACAATTTCAATACAAATGAAATCAGACTTAGTTGTGTACAATTTCAATTGAAAACAAATCAAACTTAGTTGTGTACAATTACAAGTAAAATGAAATCAAACTTAGTTGTGTACAATTTTTGTTCAATGAAATCAAACTTAGTAGTATACAATTTCAATTCAATGTAATCCAACTTAGGTTTGTACAATTTTAATTCAAATGAAATAAAACTTAATTGTGTAGAATTTCAATTAAAATGAAATCAAACTTAGTTGTATAGAATTTATATTCAAATGAAACGCAACTTAGTTGTTTACAATTTCAATTCAAGTGTAATCAAATTTAGTTTTGTACAATTTCAATTCAAATGAATTCCAACTAAGTTGTTAACAATTTCAATTCAAGTGAAATCCAACTTAGTTTTGTACAATATAAATTCAAATGAAATCAAACTTAGTTGTGTACAATTTAAGATCAAATGAGATCCACTTTGTTGTGTACAATTTCAATTCAAATGAAAGACAAGTTAGTTGTGTACAATTTCAGTTCAAATAAAATCCAACTTAGTTGAGTACAATTTTAATACAAATGAAATCAAACTTCATTGTGTAAAATTTAAATTCAAATGAAATTAAACTTAGTTGTGTACAATTACAAGTTAAGTGAAATCAAACTTAGTTGTGTACAATTTCAGTTCAAATTGAATCCAACATTGTTGAGTATAATTTCAATACAAATGAAATCAAACTTAGCTGTGTACAATTTCAATACAAATGAATCAAACTTAGTTGTGTACAATTACAAGTCAAGTGAAATCAAAATTAGTTGTCTAATATTTCAGTTCAAATGAAATAAAACTTAGTAGTATACAATTTCAATTCAAATGAAATCCATCTAAGTTTTGTAACATTCCAATTCAAATGAAATCAAACTTTGTTGTGTACAATTTCAATTCAAATGAAAACAAACTTAGTTGTGTACAATTTCAAGTCAAATGAAATCCAACTTAGTTTGTATAATTTCTGTTCAAATGAAATCAAATTTAGTTTTGTACAATTTCAATTCAAATGAAATCAAACTTTGTTGTGTACAATTTCAATTCAAATGAAAGCAAACTTACTTGTGTACAATTTCAAGTCAAATGAAATCCAACTTAGTTTTGTATAATTTCTGTTCAAATGAAATCAAATTTAGTTTTGTACAATTTCAATTCAAATTAAATTCAACTTAGTTGTTTACAATTTCAATTCAAATGAAAGCCATCTTTGTTGTGTACAATTTCAATTCAAATGAAATCCAACTTAGTTTTGTATAATTTCTGTTCAAATGAAATCCAACTAAGTTTTGTATCATTCCAATTCAAATGAAATCAAACTTTGTTGTGTACAATTTCAATTCAAATGAAAACAAACTTAGTTGTGTACAATTTCAAGTCAAATGAAATCCAACTTAGTTTTGTATAACTTCAATTCAAATGAAATCCAACTTCTACAATTTCAATTCAAGTGAAATCTAACTTAGTTTTGTATAATTTCAATTCAAAGGAAATCCAAATTAGTTGTGTACAATTTCAATTATAATGAAGTCCAACTAATTTTATACAATTTCAATTCAAATGAAATCAATCTTAGTTTTGTACAATTTCAATTCAAATGAAATCAAACATAGTTATGTTCAATTTCAATTCAAATGAAATCAAAATTAGTTTTGTGCAATTTCAACTCAAATGATATCAAACTTAGTTTTGTACAATTTTAATTGAAATGAAACCAACTTAGTTGTGTACAATTTCACCTCAAATGAAATGCAACTTAGTTTTGTACAATTTCAATTCAAATAAAAACCAACTTAGTTGTGTACAATTTCAATTCAAATGAAAGCCAACTTAGTTGTGTACAATTTCATTTCAAATGAAATCCAACTTAGTTGAGTACAATTTCAATACAAAATGAAATCAGACTTAGTTGTGTACAATTTGAATTCAAAACAAATCAAACATAGTTGTGTACACTTACAAGTAAAATGAAATCAAACTTAGTTGTGTACAATTTCTGTTCAAATGAAATCAAACTTAGTAGTATACAATTTCAATTCAAATGAAATCTAACTTAGGTTTGTACAATTTTAATTCAAATGAAATAAAACTTAATTGTGTAGAATTTCAAGTAAAATGAAATCAAACTTAGTTGTATAGAATTTATATTCAAATGAAACACAACTTAGTTTTGTACAGTTTACCTTCGAATGAAATCAAACTTAGTTGTGTACAATTTCAATTCAAATGAAATCAAACTTAGTTGTGTATAATTTAAGTTTAAATGTAATCAAACATAGTTGTGTAAAATTTCAATTCAAATGAAATCAAACTTAGTTGTGTAAATTTCAATTCAAATGAAATAAAAATTAGTTGTACAAATTCAAATCAAACAAAGTCCAACTAAGTTGTGGACAATTTCAATTCAAATTAAAGCCAACTTAGTTTTGTAAAATGTCAATTCAAATAAAATCAAACTTAGTTGTGCACATTTTAAGATTAAATGAAATCCAACTAAGTTGTGTACTATTTCAGTTCAAATGAAATTCAACATAGTTGTGTACAATTTCAGTTCAAATGAAATCCAACATAGTTGATTACAATTTCATTACAAATGAAATCAAACATAGTTGTGTACAATTTCAATTCTAATGAAATCAAACTTAGTTTTCTACAATTACAAGTCAAATGAAATAAAACTTAATTGTCTAGAATTTCAGTTCAAATGAAATCAAACTTAGTAGTGTACAATTTAAATTCAATTAAAATCCAACTTAATTTTGTACAATTTCAATTCAAATGAAATCAAAATTAGTTGTGTAAAATTTCAATTCAAATAAAATCCAACTTAGTTTTGTTCAATTTCAATTCAAATGAAATCCTACTTAGTTGTGTTCTGTTTCAATTCAAGTGAAATCCAACTTAGTTTTGTACAATTTCAACTCAAATGAAATACAACTTAGTTGTTTACAATTACAATCGAAATGAAAGCCAAGTTTATTGTGTACAATTGAAATTCAAATGAAATCCAACTTAGTTTTGTACAATTTTAATTTCAATTCAAATGAAATCCAACTTAGTTTTGTACAGTATAAATTCAAATGAAAAAAAACTTAGTTGTGTACAATTTAAGATCAAATGAAATCCAACTTAGTTGAGTATAATTTCAATACAAACGAAATCAGACTTAGTTGTCTACAATTTGAATTCAAATGAAATGAAACTTAGTTGTGTAGAATTACAAGTCAAATGAAATCAAACTTAGTTGTGTACAAGTTTAGTTCAAATGAAATCCAACATAGTTGTGTACAATTTCAGTTCAAATGAAACCCAACTTAGTTGTGTAGAATTTATATTCAAATGAAATACAACTTAGTTGTTAACAATTTACATTTAAATGAAAGCCAACTTAGTTTTGTACAATTTTAATTCAAATGAAATCAAACTTAGTTGTGTATAATTTAAATTCAAATGAAATCCAACTTAGTTTTGTACAATTTCAATTGAAATGAAATCAAACTTAGTTTTGTACAATTTTAATTCAAATGAAATCAAACATAGTTGTGTACAATTTCAAATCAAATGAAATCAAAATTAGTTTTGTACAATTTGAACTCAAATGAAATCCAACTTAGTTTTGTACAATTTAAATTCAAATGAAATCTAACTTAGTTGTTTTCAATTTAGTTTCAAATGAAAGAAAACTTAGTTTTGTACAATTTAATATCAAATGAAGTCCAACTAAGTTGTGTACAATTTCAATTCAAATGAAGCCAACTTAGTTTTGTACAATTAAATTTAAATGAAGTCATATTAGTTGTGTACAATTTCAATACATATGAAAGCCTACTTAGTTGTGTTCAATTTTAGTTCAAATGAAATCCAACATAGTTGAGTACAATTTTAAAACAAATGAATCAAACTTGTGTACAATTTCAATTCAAATGAAATGAAACTTAGTTGTATACAATTTAAGATCAAATGAAATAAAACTTAGTTGTATACAATTTCAATTCAGATGAAAGCTAACTTAGTTGTGTACAATTTCAGTTCAAATGAAATCGAACTTAATTTTGTACAATTTCAATTCAAATGAAATAAAACTTAATTGTGTACAATTTAAATTCAAATGAAATCTAACTTATTTGTGTAGAATTTATATTCAAATGAAACCCAACTTAGTTTTGTACAATTTACATTCGAATGGATTCAAACTTAGTTGTGTACAATTTCAATTCAAATGAAATAAAACTTTGTTTTGTAAAATTTCAATTCAAATGTAATCAAACATAGTTGCGTATAATTTCAATTCAAGTGAAATTCAACTTAGTTGTATACAATTTCAATTCAAATGAAACCAAACATAGTTTTGTACAATTTCAACTCAAATAAAATCCAACTTAGTTGTGTACAATATCAATTCAAATGAAAGCCAACTTAGTTGTGTACAATTTCAACTCAAATGAAATCTAGCTTAGTTTTGTACAATTTTAATTCAAATTAAATCCAATTTAGTTGTTTACAATTTCAATTCAAGTGTAATCAAATTTAGTTTTGTACAATTTCAATTCAAATGAATTCCAACTAAGTTGTTAACAATTTCAATTCAAATGAAATCCAACTTAGTTTTATACAATATAAATTCAAATGAAATCAAACTTAGTTGTGTACAATTTAAGATCAAATGACATCCATCTTTGTTGTGTACATTTTCAATTCAAATGAAAGACAAGTTAGTTGTGTACAATTTCAGTTCAAATAAAATCTAACTTAGTTGAGTACAATTTTAATACAAATGAAATCAAACTTCGTTGTGTAAAATTTAAATTCAAATGAAATTAAACTTAGTTGTGTACAATTACAAGTCAAGTGAAATAAACTTAGTTGTGTACAATTTCAGTTCAAATTGAATCCAACATTGTTGAGTATAATTTCAATACAAATGAAATCAAACTTAGCTGTGTACAATTTCAATACAAATGAATCAAACTTAGTTGTGCACAATTACAAGTCAAGTGAAATCAAAATTAGTTGTCTAATATTTCAGTTCAAATGAAATAAAACTTAGTAGGATATAATTTCAATTCAAATGAAATCCAACTATGTTTTGTATCATTCCAATTCAAATGAAATCAAACTTTGTTGTGTACAATTTCAATTCAAATGAAAACAAACTTAGTTGTGTACAATTTCAAGTCAAATGAAATCCAACTTAGTTTTGTATAATTTCTGTTCAAATGAAATCCAACTAAGTTTTGTATCATTCCAATTCAAAGGAAATCAAACTTTGTTGTGTACAATTTCAATTCAAATGAAAACAAACTTAGTTGTGTACAATTTCAAGTCAAATGAAATCCAACTTAGTTTTGTACAATTTCTGTTCAAATGAAATCAAATTTAGTTTTGTACAATTTCAATTCAAATGAAATCAAACTTTGTTGTGTACAATTTCAATTCAAATGAAAACAAACTTAGTTGTGTACAATTTCAAGTCAAATGAAATCCAACTTAGTTTTGTATAATTTCTGTTCAAATGAAATCAAATTTAGTTTTGTACAATTTCAATTCAAATGAAATCAAACGTTGTTGTGTACAATTTCAATTCAATGAAAACAAACTTAGTTGTGTACAATTTCAAGTCAAATGAAATCCAACTTAGTTTTGTATAATTTCAATTCAAATGAAATCCAACTTCTACAATTTCAATTCAATGAAATCTAACTTAGTTTTGTACAATTTCAATTCAAAGGAAATCCAAATTAGATGTGTACAATTTCAATTATAATGAAGTCCAACTTAATTTTATACAATTTCAATTCAAATGAAATCAATCTTAGTTTGGTACAATTTCAATTCAAATGAAATCAAACATAGTTATGTACAATTTCAATTCAAATGAAATCAAAATTAGTTTTGTGCAATTTCAACTCAAATGATATCAAACTTAGTTTTGTACAATTTTAATTTAAATGAAAACCAACTTAGTTGTCTACAATTTCACCTCAAATGAAATGCAACTTAGTTTTGTACAATTTCAATTCAAATAAAAACCAACTTAGTTGTGTACAATTTCAATTCAAATGAAAGCCAACTTAGTTGTGTACAATTTCATTTCAAATGAAATCCAACTTAGCTGAGTACAATTTCAATACAAATGAAATCAGACTTAGATGTGTACAATTTCAATTCAAAACAAATCAAACTTAGTTGTGTACAATTACAAGTAAAATGAAATCAAACTTAGTTGTGTACAATTTCTGTTCAAATGAAATTAAACTTGGTAGTATACAATTTCAATTCAAATGAAATCCAACTTAGGTTTGTACAATTTTAATTCAAATGAAATAAAACTTAATTGTGTAGAATTTCAATTAAAATGAAATCAAACTTAGTTGTATAGAATTTATATTCAATTGAAACGCAACTTAGTTTTGTACAGTTTACCTTCGAATGAAATCAACCTTAGTTGTGTACAATTTCAATTCAAATGAAATCAAACTTAGTTGTGTACAATTTGAGTTTAAATGTAATCAAACATAGTTGTGTACAATTTCAATTCAAATGAAATCAAACTTAGTTGTGTAAATTTCAATTCAAATGAAATCAAAATTAGTTGTACAAATTCAAATCAAAAAAAGTCCAACTAAGTTGTGTACAATTTCAATTCAAATTAAAGCCAACTTAGTTTTGTAAAATATCAATTCAAATGAAATCAAACTTAGTTGTGCACATTTTAAGATTAAATGAAATCCAACTAAGTTGTGTACTATTTCAGTTCAAATGAAATCCAACATAGTTGTGTACAATTTCAGTTCAAATGAAATCCAACATAGTTGAGTACAATTTCATTACAAATGAAATCAAACATAGTTGTCTACAATTTCAATTCTAATGAAAGCAAACTTAGTTTTCTACAATTACAAGTCAAATGAAATAAAACTTAATTGTCTACAATTTCAGTTGAAATGAAATCAAACTTAGTAGTGTACAATTTCAATTCAATTAAAATCCAACTTAATTTTGTACAATTTCAATTCAAATGAAATCAAACTTAGTTATCTACAATTTCAATTCAAATGAAATCAAAATTAGTTGTGTAAAATTTCAATTCAAATAAAATCCAACTTAGTTTTGTACAATTTCAATTCAAATGAAATCCTACTTAGTTGTGTTCTATTTCAATTCAAGTGAAATCCAACTTAGTTTTGTACAATATAAATTCAAATGAAATCAAACTTAGTTGTGTACAATTTAAGATCAAATGACATCCAACTTTGTTGTGTACAATTTCAATTCAAATGAAAGACAAGTTAGTTGTGTACAATTTCAGTTCAAATAAAATCCAACTTAGTTGAGTACAATTTTAATACAAATGAAATCAAACTTCGTTGTGTAAAATTTAAATTCAAATGAAATTAAACTTAGTTATGTACAATTACAAGTCAAGTGAAATCAAACTTAGTTGTGTACAATTTCAGTTCAAATTGAATCCAACATTGTTGAGTATAATTTCAATACAAATGAAATCAAACTTAGCTATGTACAATTTCAATACAAATGAATAAAACTTAGTTGTGTACAATTACAAGTCAAGTGAAATCAAAATTAGTTGTCTAATATTTCAGTTCAAATGAAATAAAACTTAGTAGTATATAATTTCAATTCAAATGAAATCCAACTAAGTTTTGTATCATTCCAATTCAAATGAAATCAAACTTTGTTGTGTACAATTTCAATTCAAATGAAAACAAACTTAGTTGTGTACAATTTCAAGTCAAATGAAATCCAACTTAGTTTTGTACAATTTCTGTTCAAATGAAATCAAATTTAGTTTTGTACAATTTCAATTCAAATGAAATCAAACTTTGTTGTGTACAATTTCAATTCAAATTAAAACAAACTTAGTTGTGTACAATTTCAAGTCAAATGAAATCCAACTTAGTTTTGTATAATTTCTGTTCAAATGAAATCAAATTTAGTTTTGTACAATTTCAATTCAAATGAAATCAAACTTTGTTGTGTACAATTTCAATTCAAATGAAAACAAACTTAGTTGTGTACAATTTCAAGTCAAATGAAATCCAACTTAGTTTTGTATAATTTCAATTCAAATGAAATCCAACTTCTACAATTTCAATTCAAGTGAAATCTAACTTAGTTTTGTACAATTTCAATTCAAAGGAAATCCAAATTAGTTGTGTACAATTTCAATTATAATGAAGTCCAACTTAATTTTATACAATTTCAATTCAAATGAAATAAATCTTAGTTTTGTACAATTTCAATTCAAATGAAATCAAACATAGTTATGTACAATTTCAATTCAAATGAAATCAAAATTAGTTTTGTGCAATTTCAATTCAAATGATATCAAACTTAGTTTTGTACAATTTTAATTTAAATAAAAACCAACTTAGTTGTGTACAATTTCACCTCAAATGAAATGCAACTTAGTTTTGTACAATTTCAATTCAAATAAAAACCAACTTAGTTGTGTAATATTTCAATTCAAATGAAAGCCAACTTAGTTGTGTACAATTTCATTTCAAATGAAATCAAACATAGTTATGTACAATTTCAATTCAAATGAAATCAAAATTAGTTTTGTGCAATTTCAACTCAAATGATATCAAACTTAGTTTTGTACAATTTTAATTGAAATGACAACCAACTTAGTTCTGTACAATTTCACCTCAAATGAAATGCAACTTAATTTTGTACAATTTCAATTCAAATAAAATCCAACTTAGTTGTGTACAATTTCAATTCAAACGAAAGCCAACTTAGTTGTGTACAATTTCAGTTCAAATGAAATCCAACTTAGTTGAGTACAATTTCAATACAAATGAAATCAGACTTAGTTGTGTACAATTTCAATTCAAATTAAATTCAACTTAGTTGTTTACAATTTCAATTCAAATGAAAGCCATCTTTGTTGTGTACAATTTCAATTCAAATGAAATCCAACTTAGTTTTGTATAATTTCTGTTCAAATGAAATCCAACTAAGTTTTTTTTTGATGAAAATCAGTAGGAGAGGCTCCTACTAAGATTTTGTATTAAATGAAAAGCAGAACTTACAAGTAGGGCAAGGGTGAGAGGTTACAACGTAGCATGAAGGGACTCCAACCAGGAGCCAATAGAGGATCTCAGAGAGGGGGAGAATCTACTAGATTGATTAGAAAAAATTACATAGAAAAGATTCAGCCAGGAAGGAAACGAGGGGGGAATCCCATCGAAGATACATTTGTTTCTTACTAGCCAAATTGCCCAAGCACCAATGTTGATGACCTCCATGGCAAAGGTTCTGGATAGTGCCGCCCTGGCGGCAGCAATCTTGAGATGTATTGACGGATCATCCAGCCAGTAGATTCGCAGAAAGTTCCAGCAGCGACGACTGAATGTGCACTCAAAGAAAAGGTGGCGGGTAGTTTCCTCCGATCCAAGGAGGCAAAGCTGGCAATCTCCCGACTCCTCTGCGGGGAGGATGCGCCGCCGTTTCAGCAAGTTTTTCGAGGAGAGGCGGTCAACCAGCACAAGCCAGAAGAAAACTTTGAGCTTGTTGGAGCATTTGGACTTCCAAAGCCAAGTAAAAACCTTAGGGGGGTTGGGTTGCTGAAAGTGGTGATTGTAGAACTTTTTAGGAGCGAAGGTGGAGGAGTTCCAAATGAGGGACCAGGAGTCTGGGGCCGGCTGAAGGGGATGTATTCTCTCAGTGAGAGTGCTAAGAATTTGGAATTCAGCGAAGGCTTCGGCTGAAAGGGGGATGGCAAAATGGTCGGCAGGGTGAGGTAGGGAGAAGAAGTGGTGGACAGAGCAGGCGGGGTTTGAGGCAAAGGAGAAGAGTCTTGGAAGAAGGAGCTTCAAAGGGAACTGAAGCCAGCAGTCGTGCCAGAAGGACACAGAGCGACCATTGCCAATCGAAGGGCGAGCAATACCAAGGAAGAGGGGTGAAAGTTTGATGATGTCTCTCCACCAGCAGGAGCCTCTGGGAGGACCGATTGTCGGCGAGACAGAAGAGGAGTAGTAGTGCTTCCAAACGAGGTCAACCCAGGGAATGTTTTGGTGAGTGACAAATTTGTGGAGGTGCTTGAGTAAGAGGGCAGTGTTCTGCGTGCGGAGGTTAATGACCCCGAGTCCTCCCATCCTTTTGGGCTGACAAACTAGTTGCCAGTTGGCTTTAGGTAGCGATGAGGAGTTGGTGTTGAAACCTCTCCAGAGGCAGTTTCGTCGCGCGCGATCGATCTGCTTGATGAGCCGTATGGGAAGTTTGAAGGAGCACATAGCATAGGTGGGGAGAGCAGAGAGGACGGAGTTGACAATCTGCAGCTTGCCCGCCATGGAGAGGCAGAGGGAAGTGTGGGCGAGACGTCGTTCAACTCTGTCCAAAAGAAAGGTGAAGTCCGCAAATTTGGGTTTATGAAGGCCGAGGGGAAGTCTAGATAGGTGAAAGGGAAGGAGTCAAGAGAGCACCCGAAAGTTGCCGCGAGAATGCGAGCCTGATCGTCCGAGACATTAATTGGGATGAGACTGGATTTGCCGAAGTTGACATGAAGCCCCGTGGACGAGGAGAAGGTATTGATGAGGGCTTTGAAGAAAAGGATGTTCTTTTGGTCTGCCTCCAGGAAGATCATGGTATCGTCGGCATACTGAATGATAGGGAAGTCAGTGCCGACAGGGTGGCAGGCCGGGGGGTGGATGAAGCCCAACGAAGCAGCGCGATTAGTGATGTGCTGCAAGAGATCAGCCGCGATAATGAAGAGAAGAGGGGATAGGGGATCCCCTTGTCTAACTCCCCTTTTGCAGTGGAAGAATTTTCCCGGGGAGCCGTTAAGTAAGACTGCAGAGTGACCGGAGGAGAGAATTGCCTGTATCCAACGAATCCATTTAGGGGGAAATCCCAGGTGGAAGAGCATGAGGATGATGGTGGAGTGTTCTATCGTGTCAAAGGCCTTTTCGAAGTCTAGCTTCAGGATGACAGAGGCTTTCTTGGAGGATTTGCAGAGGTTGGAGTATTCAAGAGACCAGGCCAAGCAGTCCTGAATGGATCTGTTCTTGATGAAGCCATATTGGTTGGGGTGGATGATCGAAGTAATAATAGGTTGGAGACGATTAGCAAGGATTTTGGTGAAGAGTTTAATCGAGGTGTTGAGAAGGGAGATGGGCCTGTAGTCCTGAGCGTTGGTAGAATCGGGCTTTTTTGGAATGAGTGTGATATAAGATCCATTAATGGGCTGGAGATCAATGTGCTGCGAGGAAGAAAGGTGGCGACCGATAGCATGAAAGTCTTCTTTGATGATGGGCCAACAGGTTTTGAAGAAGAGCCCATTGAAACCGTCCGGCCCGGGGGCTTTTTCAGAGGGGAGATTGTTTACTACTGAGTCGATTTCTGCGGCCGAAAAATCCGCAGCTAAGTGAGCCAGGTTGTTGTGCCGGGCCACCAGGGAGGCCAGATCGAAGACCATTGGTGGATGCGAGGAGAAGCCCATTTTTGAGAGGAAAAAATCCAGGAAGACCTCAGCTTTGTCTTCATCGGAGCGGGCCCAGTCTCCAGCAGGAGTTTGAATGGCGGGAATGTTGTTTTGGCGCCTTCTGGAGCTAGCAGCGGCGTGAAAGAATTTTGTGGATTCATCCCCTAATTTAGTCCAACGAATGGTAGTAACGCTGCTTCCAATACGTGTTTTTAATTTGTAGAAGGGACGAAGTGTGGGATTTGAGCAGTCTCCTGAAGTTTCTTTCTTGGACGGACAACGTCCGAGTTTCTTCAGTGAAGTCAAGAAGGTTGAGGATGATGGTTGAGTTGCGAATCCAGGAATCGAATAGGCCCATGCGCTTGCTCCAACGGGACAAGGATTTTTGGAGAGATTTCAATTTACAAGCGATGCTGAGGATGGGGTCCTGGGGGAAGGTGCCATTGTTCCAACTGGATTGGACGATGTTGGCGAAACCGGGGAGCTTCGTCCATAAATTTTCGAACCGAAAGACAGGGGAGTGAGCAAAGGCGGAACCAATGCGGACTAAGCAGGGGCAGTGGTCCGAAGCAGTGTTAGGGAGAGCACTGAAGGTGGTGTTAGGGAAAGAGTGTATCCAGTGGGTCGATGAGAGACACCAATCAAGCTGGATGAGGAGAGGGGAAGGCTGCATATTGCTCCAGGTGAACTGACGATTGTTTAGGTGGATTTCCAATAAACCTTGTTGACTGATGATGTTGTTGAAGAGCATCATTTTAGATAAGTTGGGGCGTCCTTGGTTGCGATTGTAAGGGGACCGGTAGAGGTTGAAGTCGCCCACAAAGAGCCAGTCATCGGTTTGAAGGATGCGGACATTGGCGAGCCAATCAGTGAAGGAAGGCCTATCCAGATCCCGGCAGGGACCGTAGATGTTGGAGAGGGTCCAACGCCTGCCATTGGAGACTGATAGGAAAGAAACTGTGAGCTGGTGCTGGGAGGACGAAAGCGTGGCACCAGAGAACAATGAGCTATTCCAGCCGATGAACAACCCACCCGAGGCGCCGAGAGAGGGCACAAAGGCAAATTGGTCGAAGCGTTTGGGGAGGAAGTGTCGGACAGTAGAGTGATCAAAGGTGGACATTTTGGTTTCCTGCAAACAGATAATGTTGGGGCGGCAGGAATTGACTAGATTTCTAATTGCAAGGCGTTTGGGGTGCGCATTAAGGCCGCGGATGTTCCAGCTGAGTATTCTCCAATCGCGATGAAAATGCATGAGCCGAATGCAAAGTTGAGTAGTGCATGGCGTACCCGGCAAAGCCAGGGCGCGGGGAAATAAGAGGAACAAACCGGCAACGAAAGTAGAATAGTACCGCCATCAGGACGAAGCCCAACAGCACAGAGAGCAAAGTGTAGCCAACAGAACAAGCAAAATAGAAAGTCCATAGCAGGGCCATTAACAGGATGCCCGACAAAAGCTTGAAGGAGGAGCTTCATCAAAGGAGGTCGGTCGGCCTAGGTAGCTTGGGCCGGGCCAGGCGCAACCCTGTCCGCAGGAGTCGACTCCGGGCCATTCGAGTCGCTGGCAAGAATGGAAGCAGTGGTGACTTTAGAAGCAGGAACACCACAAAGAGAGCAGGCTGAGTGTTGAATCTGCTGGATTGAAAGAGAGGGAAGAATGGAATTGGACCTCGAGATGTTGATGAAGTCTTCAATAGCTGGAAAGGCTTGGATGGAGGGGCCAGCCTTGTCGGAGTGGATGTTACGCTTGAAGCCCAAAGACTTGATTTTGAGCCGAAGGCTCCGCCTGAGATCTTTGTCCGATAAAGGGGTCTTGTTCTTGCGAGGAACACCCGTGGCGACAGGGGTCGACTAAGACGGCAGGACGACAGGAGCCGAAGCCGACGGCCCAGCAGCCTTCGGGCGCCTGGAGTCTTCCGTTGGGGCGGGTGGTGGCGACTGCGGGGGGGGAGGCACCGCCAGGACACCTCCATGGAAGAATTGGAGGAAATGCCCGAAGCCGCCTCACTGTTCTCTTCGGCCCCAGCCTCGGGAACCATGGGTTCGAGATCCTCCTGGTCGAGGTGGAAGAGGTGGAGTTGCTCTTCTTCTTCCGCAAGGTTGGCACCCGGCAAGTCATGTGGAAAGTGCGGAGGGTGCCATTGGTCTACCAGCGGGCCGAATAGCTGCTGATCGGCCCAGAGTTGCACCCATTCCGGTTCGCCTGGCTGGACCGGCTCCAGGAAGGGGTGAGGGTTGCCGTTGTTTGGGGGGGCCGGGTCCTCGTCGCCCGGCTAGTGATCAGCGAGGTCAGACTGAAGGAGGAACACCGGGAAGGTCCAGGAGCGGCCAGCTCCGTCCAACTCTCGGCCGTGTTTGACAGTGAGACTTCTGGGCACGTCGAGATCATCATCGTAGAGGACCTTGACAAGAACCCTAGCGAAGCTGGGGTCTTGTGTGTGCCAGAACAGGAGCTGACCGAAGGACGAGCAAATTTGTTGCAGGAAGTCGAGGGACTTGAGGTCCAGGGGGTAGCCTAGGAACATGAACCACCCAGCGCGCGCAAACGGCGCTTGCTTGCAGTTCTTGGCTTCGTTGTGCTTGACGAAGCGAATCATCCGATCGTGGACGACGAAGGGCGGGGAGTTGACAATAAAGTCCCGTTCGACGATATCGCCGAACTTGAAGATCCCAACTCCCAGAGGATGGAGGCTGTATCTGTCCACTTGGAGGAGCAGGTTGTTGACGACATGGTGGCAGATGGCGATCAGGAGGTTCATCCGATCACCAGGGGGACGACACCATCACACTCGGCAATGGCGAAACTCTCATGACGAGGGATGATGTCCCCAGAGAGTGCGACATTGGCCCGTTGCTTTCGCAGCTGGCCGCCACCATCCCGGAGAGTGCCGCCGAAAGGGAGGAAGGGGAAGAGGGTTCACCGGAAAGTTGGCCATGGCGGGAGGGGAAGTGGAGAGGGACCGAGGAGGAGAAGAGGACGATGGAGGACGGAGAGTGGGAGGGCGGGGGTGCTAAGGAAGCTGGAGCAACTTTCGAGGAAGGCGGGAGGGGAAACGGCAGGGGGCAAATTGCAGTGGGGGGCTGGAGGGGGGTGAAAATACAGGGGGAGCCGGGACAGAGTGGCAGGAGGGCGAGAGGGAAAGGGGTGAGGAAACTGGGGGGTAGGAAGAAAAAGACCCGGCTGACGGGAGCCATAAATGCGGGGCAGTGGAGGGGACACAGGTGTGACCGGTGGCGAGCCCAAGGCGGCGGGGGGAGATGGGTGAAGAGACAGATCACGATTCAGACGAGAGAAGATATGGCCTAGAGGGATTTGGCGCAGAGGGGCCGGAGAGGGAACAGTGTCAGATGAGGCGCCCGAGGAGAACTTGCCGGGGATGGAGGGTTTGGCACTGTTCAATTTGAAAACGGTATTGGCCGAGGGGGGAGAAGGGGAGGCTTTGTCGGAGACAAAGCGGCAGGGCGCAAGACGGTGGGAAAAAGAAGGGCAGGCAACAAGGGGGCAGGAGATGGAGCCCACCAGAATCGACGGAGGGCGGGGGGGGGACAGAAGGCTTAGGGTTCATGCCGAAGACGGTGATCTTGTCCGAGAAGGAGACCTTTCGGCGAGGACAGGGGAAACTGGGGGACGGGGACGCCTCAGCAGAGGACGATGACTAGGGAGAGGCAGAGGTCGACGAGCAGGAGTCCAACTGGCCTCTTCCTCAACGTTCCAACGGGCGACTTCACGGGGCCAATCTGGGCCACCATCACGCCAGAGGTGGAAGTAAACATTGAAGTGATCAGTGATGATCCTTCGGAGACGAACGATGGAGAGGCCAACCGCTTTCGAAAAAACCGAAAACCGAAAGTGCCTCTCTTGGACAAACGAGACATGGAACCCTGCCGGAGAGCCGCCTAGACAGGCGTGCAGGGCCATGCTAACGGAAGAGATGGTTAGCCGGAAGGTGAAACGCCGGAAAACCGCAAGAAGAGAGAAGGAGCCCACCGGAGACGAGGAGGGGTGATGAACTGGGGAGGAGAAGCGAGAGAAAATGGAGCGCTGGAACACACAACCCGGCGAGAAGTCCCAGGACTCTACCAGCTCCCTGAGGGAGGGATCCCGGTCGAGCTCGACCAAACGCAGAACAGGGGCCATCAGCGGGAGAGCCGGTGACCGGACAGCGGGGACACAGGAAAACTAACCCGGAGGAAGAGGTCATGGCGCAGGTCGGAGTAGCGAGCCGCAGGTTCCGGCGGAGAGGGAAACGAGAGCGGGAGCCATCGGTTAACTTACCGACTAAGTTTTGTATCATTCCAATTCAAATGAAATCAAACTTTGTTGTGTACAATTTCAATTCAAATGAAAACAAACTTAGTTGTGTACAATTTCAAGTCAAATGAAATCCAACTTAGTTTTGTATAATTTCAATTCAAATGAAATCCAACTTCTACAATTTCAATTCAAGTGAAATCTAACTTAGTTTTGTATAATTTCAATTCAAAGGAAATCCAAATTAGATGTGTACAATTTCAATTATAATGAAGTCCAGCTTAATTTTATACAATTTCAATTCAAATGAAATCAATCTTAGTTTGGTACAATTTCAATTCAAATGAAATCAAACATAGTTATGTACAAATTCAATTCAAATGAAATCAAAATTAGTTTTGTGCAATTTCAACTCAAATGATATCAAACTTAGTTTTGTACAATTTTAATTGAAATGAAAACCAACTTAGTTCTGTACAATTTCACCTCAAATGAAATGCAACTTAATTTTGTACATTTCAATTCAAATAAAATCCAACTTAGTTGTGTACAATTTCAATTCAAACGAAAGCCAACTTAGTTGTGTACAATTTCAGTTCAAATGAAATCCAACTTAGTTGAGTACAATTTCAATACAAATGAAATCAGACTTAGTTGTGTACAATTTCAATTCAAATTAAATTCAACTTAGTTGTTTACAATTTCAATTCAAATGAAAGCCATCTTTGTTGTGTACAATTTCAATTCAAATGAAATCCAACTTAGTTTTGTATAATTTCTGTTCAAACGAAATCCAACTAAGTTTTGTATCATTCCAATTCAAATGAAATCAAACTTTGTTGTGTACAATTTCAATTCAAATGAAAACAAACTTAGTTGTGTACAATTTCAAGTCAAATGAAATCCAACTTAGTTTTGTATAATTTCAATTCAAATGAAATCCAACTTCTACAATTTCAATTCAAGTGAAATCTAACTTAGTTTTGTATAATTTCAATTCAAAGGAAATCCAAATTAGATGTGTACAATTTCAATTATAATGAAGTCCAGCTTAATTTTATACAATTTCAATTCAAATGAAATCAATCTTAGTTTGGTACAATTTCAATTCAAATGAAATCAAACATAGTTATGTACAAATTCAATTCAAATGAAATCAAAATTAGTTTTGTGCAATTTCAACTCAAATGATATCAAACTTAGTTTTGTACAATTTTAATTTAAATGAAAACCAACTTAGTTGTGTACAATTTCACCTCAAATGAAATGCAACTTAGTTTTGTACAATTTCAATTCAAATAAAAACCAACTTAGTTGTGTACAATTTCAATTCAAATGAAAGCCAACTTAGTTGTGTACAATTTCATTTCAAATGAAATCCAACTTAGTTGAGTACAATTTCAATACGAAATGAAATCAGACTTAGATGTGTACAATTTCAATTCAAAACAAATCAAACTTAGTTGTGTACAATTACAAGTAAAATGAAATCAAACTTAGTTGTGTACAATTTCTGTTCAAATGAAATCAAACTTAGTAGTATACAATTTCAATTCAAATGAAATCCAACTTAGGTTTGTACAATTTTAATTCAAATGAAATAAAACTTAATTGTGTAGAATTTCAATTAAAATGAAATCAAACTTAGTTGTATAGAATTAATATTCAAATGAAACGCAACTTAGTTTGTACAGTTTACGTTCGAATGAAATCAAACTTAGTTGTGTACAATTTCAATTCAAATGAAATCAAACTTAGTTGTGTACAATTTGAGTTTAAATGTAATCAAACATAGTTGTGTACAATTTCAATTCAAATGAAATCAAACTTAGTTGTGTAAATTTCAATTCAAATGAAATCAAAATTAGTTGTACAAATTCAAATCAAAAAAAGTCCAACTAAGTTGTGTACAATTTCAATTCAAATTAAAGCCAACTTAGTTTTGTAAAATATCAATTCAAATGAAATCAAACTTAGTTGTGTACATTTTAAGATTAAATTAAATCCAACTAAGTTGTGTACTATTTTAGTTCAAATGAAATCCAACATAGTTGTGTACAATTTCAGTTCAAATGAAATCCAACATAGTTGAGTACAATTTCATTACAAATGAAATCAAACATAGTTGTGTACAATTTCAATTCTAATGAATCAAACTTAGTTTTCTACAATTACAAGTCAAATGAAATAAAACTTAATTGTCTACAATTTCAGTTCAAATGAAATCAAACTTAGTAGTGTACAATTTCAATTCAATTAAAATCCAACTTAATTTTGTACAATTTCAATTCAAATGAAATCAAACTTAGTTATCTACATTTCAATTCAATGAAAACAAAATTAGGTGTGTAAAATTTCAATTCAATAAAATCCAACTTGTTTTGTACAGTTTCAATTCAAATGAAATCCTACTTAGTTGTGTTCTATTTCAATTCAAGTGAAATCCAACTAAGTTTTGTATCATTCCAATTCAAATGAAATCAAACTGTGTTGTGTACAATTTCAATTCAAATGAAAACAAACTTAGTGTGTACAATTTCAAGTCAAATGAAATCCAACTTAGTTTTGTATAATTTTTGTTCAAATGAAATCAAACTTAGTTTTGTACAATTTAAATTCAAATGAAATCAAATTTTGTTGTGTACAATTTCAATTCAAATGAAAACAAACTTAGTTGTGTACAATTTCAAGTCAAATGAAATCCAACTTAGTTTTGTTTAATTTCAATTCAAATGAAATCCAACTTCTACGATTTCAATTCATGTGAAATCTAACTTAATTTTGTACAATTTCAATTCAAAGGAAAAGCCAAATTAGTTGTGTAAAATTTCAACTATAATGAAGTCCAACTTAATTTTATACAATTTCATTTCAAATGAAATCAATCTTAGTTTGGTACAATTTCAATTCAAATGAAATCAAACATAGTTATTTACAAATTCAATTCAAATGAAATCAAAATTAGTTTTGTGCAATTTCAACTCAAATGATATCAAACTTAGTTTTGTACAATTTTAATGGAAATGAAAACCAACTTAGTTCTGTACAATTTCACCTCAATGAAATGCAACTTTATTTTGTACAATTTCAATTCAAATAAAATCAAACTTAGTTGTGTACAATTTCAATTCAAACGAAAGCCAACTTAGTTGTGTACAATTTCAGTTCAAATGAAATCCAACTTAGTTGAGTACAATTTCAATACAAATGAAATCAGACTTAGTTGTGTACAATTTCAATTCAAATTAAATTCAACTTAGTTGTTTACAATTTCAATTCAAATGAAAGCCATCTTTGTTGTGTACAATTTCAATTCAAATGAAATCCAACTTAGTTTTGTATAATTTCTGTTCAAATGAAATCCAACTAAGTTTAGTATCATTCCAATTCAAATGAAATCAAACTTTGTTGTGTACAATTTCAATTCAAATGAAAACAAACTTAGTTGTGTACAATTTCAAGTCAAATGAAATCCAACTTAGTTTTGTATAATTTCAATTCAAATGAAATCCAACTTCTACAATTTCAATTCAAGTGAAATCTAACTTAGTTTTGTATAATTTCAATTCAAAGGAAATCCAAATTAGATGTGTACAATTTCAATTATAACGAAGTCCAGCTTAATTTTATACAATTTCAATTCAAATGAAATCAATCTTAGTTTGGTACAATTTCAATTCAAATGAAATCAAACATAGTTATGTACAAATTCAATTCAAATGAAATCAAAATTAGTTTTGTGCAATTTCAACTCAATGATATCAAACTTAGTTGTGTACAATTTCAGTTCAAATGAAATCCAACATAGTTGAGTACAATTTCATTACAAATGAAATCAAACATAGTTGTGTACAATTTCAATTCTAATGAAATCAAACTTAGTTTTCTACAATTACAAGTCAAATGAAATAAAACTTAATTGTCTACAATTTCAGTTCAAATGAAATCAAACTTAGTAGTGTACAATTTCAATTCAATTAAAATCCAACTTAATTTTGTACAATTTCAATTCAAATGAAATCAAACTTAGTTATCTACATTTCAATTCAAATGAAAACAAAATTAGGTGTGTAAAATTTCAATTCAAATAAAATCCAACTTAGTTTTGTACAGTTTCAATTCAAATGAAATCCTACTTAGTTGTGTTCTATTTCAATTCAAGTGAAATCCAACTAAGTTTTGTATCATTCCAATTCAAATGAAATCAAACTGTGTTGTGTACAATTTCAATTCAAATGAAAACAAACTTAGTTGTGTACAATTTCAAGTCAAATGAAATCCAACTTAGTTTTGTATAATTTTTGTTCAAATGAAATCAAACTTAGTTTTGTACAATTTAAATTCAAATGAAATCAAATTTTGTTGTGTACAATTTCAATTCAAATGAAAACAAACTTAGTTGTGTACAATTTCAAGTCAAATGAAATCCAACTTTGTTTTGTTTAATTTCAATTCAAATGAAATCCAACTTCTACGATTTCAATTCATGTGAAATCTAACTTAATTTTGTACAATTTCAATTCAAAGGAAAAGCCAAATTAGTTGTGTAAAATTTCAACTATAATGAAGTCCAACTTAATTTTATACAATTTCATTTCAAATGAAATCAATCTTAGTTTTGTACAATTTCAATTCAAATGAAATCAAACATAGTTATGTACCATTTAATTCAAACGAAATCAAAATTAGTTTTGAACAATTTCAACTCAAATGATATCAAACTTAGCTTTGTACAATTTTAATTGAAATGAAAACCAACTTAGCTGTGTACAATTTCACCTCAAATGAAATCCAACTTAGTTTTTACAATTTTAATTCAAATAAAATCCAACTTAGTTGTGTACAATTTCAATTCAAATGAAAGCCAACTTAGTTGTGTACAATTTCAGTTCAAATGAAATCCAACTTAGTTGAGTACAATTTCAATACAAATGAAATCAGACTTAGTTGTGTACAATTTCAATTCAAAACAAATCAAACTTAGTTGTGTACAATTACAAGTAAAATGAAATCAAACTTAGTTGTGTACAATTTCTGTTCAAATGAAATCAAACTTAGTAGTATACAATTTCAATTCAAATGTAATCCAACTTAGGTTTGTACAATTTTAATTCAAATGAAATAAAACTTAATTGTGTAGAATTTCAATTAAAATGAAATCAAACTTAGTTGTATAGAATTTATATTCAAATGAAACGCAACTTAGTTTTGTACAGTTTACATTCGAATGAAATCAAACTTAGTTGTGTACAATTTCAATTCAAATTAAATCAAACTTAGTTGTGTTCAATTTATGTTTAAATGTAATCAAACATAGTTGTGTACAATTTCAATTCAAATGAAATCAAACTTAGTTGTGTAAATTTCAATTCAAATGAAATCAAAATTAGTTGTACAAATTCAAATCAAATAAAGACCAACTAAGTTGTCTACAATTTCAATTCAAATTAAAGCCAACTTAGTTTTGTAAAATATCAATTCAAATGAAATCAAACTTAGTTGTGTACATTTAAGATTAAATGAAATCCAACTAAGTTGTGTACTATTTCAGTTCAAATGAAATCCAACATAGTTGTGTACAATTTCAGTTCAAATGAAATCCAACATAGTTGAGTACAATTTCGTTACAAATGAAATCAAACATAATTGTGTACAATATCAATTCCAATGAAATGAAACTTAGTTTTCTACAATTACAAGTCAAATGAAATAAAACTTAATTGTCTACAATTTCAGTTCAAATGAAATCAAACTTAGTAGTGTACAATTTCAATTCAATTAAAATCCAACTTAATTTTGTACAATTTCAATTCAAATGAAATCAAACTTAGTTATCTACAATTTCAATTCAAATGAAATCAAAATTAGTTGTGTAATATTTTAATTCAAATTAAATCCAACTTAGTTTTGTACAATTTCAATTCAAATGAAATCCTACTTAGTTGTGTTCTATTTCAATTCAAGTGCAATCCAACTTAATTTTGTAAAATTTCAACTCAAATGAAATACAACTTAGTTGTTTACAATTTCAATTCAAATGAAAGCCACGTTTATTGTGTACAATTGAAATTCAAATGAAATCCAACTTAGTTTTGTACAATTCTAATTTCAATTCAAATGAAATCCAACTTAGTTTTGTACAACATAAATTCAAATGAAATAAAACTTAGTTGTGTACAATTTAAGATCAAATGAAATCCAACTTAGTTGTGTACAATTTCAATTCAACTTAAAGCCAACTTAGTTGTGTACAATTCAATTCAACTTAAAGCCAACTTAGTTGTGTACAATTTCAGTTCAAATAAAATCCAACTTAGTTGAGTACAATTTCAATACAAATGAAATAAGACTTAGTTGTGTACAATTTCAATTCAAATGAAATCAAACTTAGTTGTGTAAATTTCAATTCAAATGAAATCAAATTAGTTGTACAAATTCAAATCAAATAAAGACCAACTAAGTTGTCTACAATTTCAATTCAAATTAAAGCCAACTTAGTTTTGTAAAATATCAATTCAAATGAAATCAAACTTAGTTGTGTACATTTTAAGATTAAATGAAATCCAACTAAGTTGTGTACTATTTCAGTTCAAATGAAATCCAACATAGTTGTGTACAATTTCAGTTCAAATGAAATCCAACATAGTGAGTACAATTTCGTTACAAATGAAATCAAACATAATTGTGTAAAATATCAATTCCAATGAAATGAAACTTAGTTTTCTACAATTACAAGTCAAATGAAATAAAACTTAATTGTCTACAATTTCAGTTCAAATGAAATCAAACTTAGTAGTGTACAATTTCAATTCAATTAAAATCCAACTTAATTTTGTACAATTTCAATTCAAATGAAATCAAACTTAGTTATCTACAATTTCAATTCAAATGAAATCAAAATTAGTTGTGTAATATTTTAATTCAAATTAAATCCAACTTAGTTTTGTACAATTTCAATTCAAATGAAATCCTACTTAGTTGTGTTCTATTTCAATTCAAGTGCAATCCAACTTAATTTTGTAAAATTTCAACTCAAATGAAATACAACTTAGTTGTTTACAATTTCAATTCAAATGAAAGCCAAGTTTATTGTGTACAATTGAAATTCAAATGAAATCCAACTTAGTTTTGTACAATTCTAATTTCAATTCAAATGAAATCCAACTTAGTTTTGTACAATATAAATTCAAATGAAATAAAACTTAGTTGTGTACAATTTAAGATCAAATGAAGTCCAACTTAGTTGTGTACAATTTCAATTCAACTTAAAGCCAACTTAGTTGTGTACAATTTCAGTTCAAACGAAATCCAACTTAGTTGAGTACAATTTCAATACAAATGAAATAAGACTTAGTTGTGTACAATTTCAATTCAAATGAAATGAAACAAAGTTGTGTAGAATTACAAGTCAAATGAAATCAAACTTAGTTGTGTACAATTTCAGTTCAACTAAAATCAAACTTAGTAGTGTACAATTTCAATTCAATTAAAATCCAACTTAATTTTGTACAATTTCAATTCAAATGAAATCAAACTTAGTTATCTACAATTTCAATTCAAATGAAATCAAAATTAGTTGTGTAATATTTTAATTCAAATTAAATCCAACTTAGTTTTGTACAATTTCAATTCAAATGAAATCCTACTTAGTGTGTTCTAT
>JAAALK010001873.1:0-50537 GCA_019279435.1 Zizania palustris
GTGTGGAGAAGCTAGTGGGTCGGACGCTCTAAAACTTAAACTATTTTCTCTCTCGCTATCCGGCACCGCTTTCACTTGGTTTTCGGCACTACCGCTATCCAATCATGGGCTGAATTAGAACAAAAATTCGATGACTACTTTTATACGGGTGAAACAGAACTTAGGCTTTCACACTTGACATCGGTTAGGCAAAAATCTAACGAGAGCGTCTCTGAGTATATCAAGTGTTTTAGGGATACTAGAAACCGATGTTTTAGTCTTAATATTTCAGAAAGGGATTTGGCGGATCTAGATTTTAGCGGGTTGCATTCCGATATTAAGGAGAGACTAGACAACCAGCACCTTTTAGAAGTTAGCCAAGTCTTGCAACAGGCTCTGGTCCAGGAAGGCAGAGCTAAAGATAAAAAGTTTATTAAGACGTTTGACAAGCCTAGAGCTGAAATCCACATCATGGAACACTCTGATGAGGAAGAATCAGAAGAAGAAAAGGATTCGGCTGACATGTACACGGCCGAATGGGTTTGGAATGCTAAGAGTAAGCTTGTCACTTGCTCCGAGTTACGGCCATCTCCCACCAAGAATCAGCCTAGTGGTGTCAAGTACTCATTTGACATAACTAAGTGTGATAAAATATTTGATTTTCTCTTGAAGAACCAGCTTCTCAAATTGCCCAAAGGCCAAGTCATTCCATCTGCCAATGAATTAAAGAAACATCCATACTGTAAGTGGCATGATTCACACTCGCATAATACTAATGACTGCAATGCTTTTCGACGATAGGTTCAATCGGCCATAGAAGAAGGACGATTAAAAATAGACCACAATCCAAAGATGAAGCTAGACAAAGATCCCTTTCCCATCAACACCGTCGATCTCGACAAGAAGAGAGTGTTGATTCAGCCAGAACAGGCTGAGTCAACTAGAGGGAGGGCAGTGATTGTTGGAGAACCACGCACACGCACACTCATACCTAAAAACCCTAAAGTGGGAGTGTGGAAGCAGAATGTTAGCACATATCCTTCGGCTAGAGCTCGCAAGAATCCGATGGTAACGTATAAGATGTTGTTAAACAAACACCAAAGAAAAGCCAAAGAAACAGGCCCCCACGCCAAGAAGATGAGTCGGCCGAAGGGGCCAAGGCATTCGAAGGGTGGCTTCGGACCACAGTGGCTGAGCCCTCCGCATGGTGGCTTCGGACCACAGTGGCCTAGCCCTCCGCATGATAACTTCGGGCCATAGTGGCCTAACACTCCCTATGGCAGCTTCAGACCTCGATGGCCGAACCCCAGTGCAGTGACTTCAGACCCTAGTGGTTGAGCCCTGTGCAGAGCGAGTTTGGCCCTCAATGGCCGAACCTTGCACCACTCTAGGTGAGCCCTTCGACAGGAGGCTTTGGCCCACACTGGCCGAACGTGCCTCCGGCCTGGCAGGACCCCTCATTGATATGGTCCGAGACACCGTCGACTTTGCCGAACCCCCTCCGGGTAATGGGTTCGTCTTACAGTGGGCAGGGACTCCATGGGCTCCATACGTATCACAACAGGAGTACCCTCGGCAACATAACATTATTCCCTATTTTCCTTCGGAGTATTGTGACTGGTAGGGACAGGCAGGCGCGGCGGAGGGAGGCATCATTCATAGGTTGTCCGTGGTACCTCTGAACCGACTCGTGCAGAATGAAGTTGAGGGATATGAACGCGAAGAGGCAGAGGAAAGGGAGTCTGAAGTTATCATAGTCAGAATAGGGTCTCAGGAAGTCCCAATCCTGAAGGCTCCTTCACCGACGCCTAGCAAAGGTATGTCTCCTACTCCGGCCGAAGCCCACGCCAGAGCCTGCTCCGATCGGCCGAATGAGGATGGTCTGATTGCCGAGGTCCGCAGCAAAGGCCCCCTCCGAATAAAGCACGTGCGAGGCCGGGCTGGACAACACCACTTCGGCCAAAATTAGCAGGAACCAGACAGTGGCACCAGGCACCAAACCACAACCATCATGGGCACCTCCGGGTATGTCCAAATCACAGAAGAGGCGTCTACAATGCCTACTGGCACAGGAGATGTGCGAGAAGAAAGCCGAGGATGAGCGAGACGCCATTTTTGAAGAAATCCACCTTCGGCCAATAAAGAGACAGGTATGGAGGATTAAGCCAGTTGAGATAACCAACTCATCTCCTAGTCCGAGCGACGATGATGATGACATGCTCGACGATTACTACTCGTCCGTCTCCAAGCGCCCGCACCCCAAGCGATGGACATCAACGTCGTCATGTTGCCCGCCGAGTTCGCCCTACCACAGGATGAGGTCGAGGTCGCTCAGTTGAACCTAGGCCTACACAATGCTATTTTTGAGAAACCCGAGGACTCGTCTCGCCATCTAAAGCCTCTTTACGTCAGGGGTCATATTGACGGAAAGCCAATCTCCCGGATGCTTGTTGACGGTGGTGCCACGGTTAACCTAATGCCTTACTTGCTATTGAAGAAACTTGGCAGGGACGAGGATGACGTGAAGAAGACCAACTTGATGCTCAACTGCTTCAACGGCGAGAGTTCTGAAGCCAAAGGCGTGCTCTCCATGGAGTTTATAGTAGGCAACAAAACATTGCCGACAACCTTCTTCGTCGTCGATGTGCAAGGTAACTACAGTGTGCTGCTTGGGCATGATTGGATTCACGCAAACTATTGCATTCCTTCTACTTTGCACCAATTCCTAATCTAGTGGGACAGCGATGAAGTGGTCTTACCCATAGACACTTTGGCCCAAGTAGCATTGGCCGATGTGTCCATTGACGCCGTTTACAACAAAGTAGAATGTCTATCAGGTAGAGATCTTTCGGATTATGATTTTGTTAGCCTGTCCAGAGGATGTTTTGTACGAGTGTCTGTAAAGCCGGCTAGTGTAGGACAACTGTTTCTGAATTAGTAGTCATGTCTAGCAAGAGTAATTTGGATTGGCTAAAGTCTCGTGTAGAGCAGTATCGGTCTTCTAAAAATGGTATTGCTGAAGCCATCGAAGACTTTAGCGAAGTAGAGAAATTAGGACAAGGTTTTGCATCGGCTGACCCTTTAGAAGAAGTAGACATAAGCGATGGCATCCTCCCAAGGCCGACTTTTGTAAACCAACATTTACAGCTTGATGAAAAGGCTGAAGTAATAATGTTGCTTCGGTCGTATGTCGATTGTTTCGCATGGGAGTACAGCGAAATGTTGGGATTAAGCCGCGAGCTCGTGGAACATCGACTACCTATCAAATCTGGATTTAGGCCTTATAAACAGCCTCCTCGACACTTTAATTCGGCCATCTATGACCAAGTTAAAGAAGAAGTACAGCGACTGCTCAAAGCTGAGTTTATTAGGCCCTGCATGACGCTGAATGGGTCGCTAACATTGTGCCCATAGAAAAGAAGGGGAACGACAAAATAAAGTTTGTATTGATTTCAGGGATCTAAACAAGGCCACAACGAAGGATGAGTATCCAATGTCGATAGCCGACATGCTAATCAATGATGCTTCAGGATACAAGGTACTAAGTTTTCTTGATGGCAATGCTAGTTATAATCAAATCTTTATGGCCGAAGAGGACGTCTACAAGAAAGCCTTTCGATGCCCTGGTTTTGTCAGTTTATTCGAGTGGGTCGTTCTAACTTTTGGTTTAAAGAATGCTGGCGCTACATATCAATGTGCTATGAACTTGATCTTTCATGACTTGCTAGGAGTTATGTTAGAAGTTTACATTGATGATGTCGTAGTCAAATCAGATGGTATGGAAAACCATCTAGCCGATTTGAATGTTTCCTTTGATAGGATGCAATAGTATGGCTTAAAAATGAACCTACTCAAGTGTGCTTTTGGCGTGTCGGCGGGAAAGTTCTTAGGCTTCATGATTCATGAAAGAGGCATAGAGATTGATCCTAAGAGGCTTGAGAAAATTAGAAACTCTGCAGTGCCGACATGTAAGAAAGAGGTGCAGAAGTTGCTAGGCAAGGTGAATTATTTACGTCGCTTTATTTCTAACTTGTCTGGCAAGACTGATGCCTTTGTCCCCATACTCTAGCTAAAGAATGAAGACGGGTTCACTTGGGGGGCAAGTCAGCAACGCGCCTTTGAAAAGATATAAAGAATGTTTGTCATCACCACCCGTGGTGAGAGCACCCAAAGACGAGATTCCGTTTTGGCTGTACATCGCTTTTGAAGATAGCATGATCGCGGCCGTGCTAACCAAGGAGGTGGACGGAAAGGAGTACATCATCACGTTTTTGAGCCGCCACCTGCTGGACGCCGAAACCAGGTACGCGTTTGTGGAACGCTTATGTCTATCACTTTACTACGCATGTACCAAACTACATCACTATCTTCACCCTACTACATGTGTTGTAGTTTGCCAAACCGATGTTATAAAACACATGTTACAGAAGCCGATTCTAAGTGGAAGAATCGGAAAGTGGGCTTACGCTTTGATTGAATAAGATTTGGCCTATGAACCCCTAAGAGCTATGAAGGGCCAAATTGTAGCTAACTTTGTAGTTGATCACCACATAGATGTCAATTGGAGTGACAACATTGCTCTAATTGAGGTAGTACCATGGAAACTTTATTTTGATGGTTCATCTTGCAAAAATGGCAAAGGTTTTGGAGTGGTTCTCATATCACCTAGTGGAATGCATTTTGAAGCCTCGGCTCATTTAGAGTTTCCCTGTACTAATAACCAGGCTGAATATGAGGCTTTATTGCTATGACTTGAATTGTTGGAATCCATGGGTGTTAAACATGTTCACGCGCACGGTGATTCTCTGTTAGTAGTGCAACAAGTGGCTAAGAGTGCTTAATGTTTTAATGGCTTGCTATGTAGCTACTTGGATAAATGCCTAGACATAGTTTCTACTTTTGATGACTTCAAAATTTCTCACATGTCGAGAGGGGCCAATTCCATTGGAAATGATTTGGCTCAGCAAGCATCTATCTATCAAGTCAGGAGAGGTAAATTTTATGTACGAGAAAGTCTGATGCTTGCTCTCACTACTAAAGCTAGTAACTTCGCTCAAGCGCAGGGGCTGCCAAACCCTCTGCGTCGGACCCCTCCGGCCATCGGAGACTACCGCATGCCGGTGCCCCAAGGGTGGAGTACTCCGTCCATCGAAAGGCCTGGCACACCGGAGCCCATGTGCCGAAGTCCCTGGACAGTGAGGGTTTCTGGGAAGCTGAACCCTCCGGCAAGAGGCTTTGGCCTCACCAACTTCGCGCAGCCAGTCTAGCCCGGCTTCAGCAGAAGCAGGAAGGGCTCGGGGGGCACTCCAAAACCAGTAGCTTGAACGTCACCCTAGTGAATCGGCTAGCAAACCCTTCGGATGACCATAAGGGCGATTGGAGAACTCTAATTGTCTAGTATTTGAGAGACCCTAGTCAAAGGGTTGATCGGAAAGTTCGGTGTCAAGTGTTTAAATTTTTGTTGCTAGACGATATACTGTATAGCTGGACTATTGATGGAGCATTGTTAAAGTGTTTAGACAATGAACAATCCCACGTGGCTATGGGAGAGGTCCATGAAGGGCTTTGTGGCACTCATCAGTCGGCCCAGAAAATGAGTTGGATTCTCAAGAGAGCGGGTTTTTACTGGCCGAGTATGACTGAGGATTGTTTTAAGTATTATAGAGGGTGTGAAGTGTGTCAGAAGTTTGGCAATATTCAGTTAGCTCCTGCTTCATTACTTAATCCTGTTATCAAGACATGGTTGTTCCGATGTTGGTGTTTAGACTTCATCGGCCAAATTCACCCTCCTTCTTCAAAAGGGCATTAGTTCATATTGATGGCGACAAACTACTTCACCAAATGGACCGAAGTTGTGCCTCTCAAGAAAATGACTCACAACGGGGTACTTGATTTTATCTTGAAGCATATTTTACATTGATTTGGTATTCCTCAAACTCTTACTACAGATCAAGGCAGTTCATTTGTTTCTAAAGAAGTGAGGGACTTTGCCGAATTTTATGGTATTAAGTTAATAAACTCTTCACCATACTATGCTCAAGCCAATGGTCAGGCCATGTCTAGTAATAAGACTGTGATTAAACTCATTAAAAAGAAAATTGAAGAGTTCCCTAAGAGGTGGCATGAAGTGCTTTCTGAAGCACTATGGGCTTGTAGAATTGCGAAGCACGGTGCCACCAAAGTTAGTCCGTATGAGTTGGTGTATGGACAAGAAGCCGTTCTACATGTAGAGGTAGATCTTGGCTCTTTAAGAGTTCTAAAGCAAGATGGCTTATCGGTCGATGAGTATGAGACTCTTTTGAAAGACAATCTAGAAGAAGTGACCGATAAAAGATTGATGGCTTTGGAAGCTATAGAAATAGACAAAATGAGAGTAGCTAAAGCCTACAATAAGAAGGTTAAACCAAAATTGTTTCAAGTAGGTGACTTGGTTTGGAAGACGATTTTGCCCTTAGGCACTAAGAGCCCTAGATTTGGTAAATGGTTACCCAGTTGGGAAGGTCCTTTCAAAATAGCCGAAATCACTCCTAGCAATGCCTATGTGTTAGAGTCTCTGCAAGGAGAGTGGTTTCGAAGAGCTTTGCATGATAGGTACTTGAAAAGGTATTTCCCAAGCGTGTGGCAAACAACTTGAAAAATGTGGAAAGGCTGATATGAAAAGTATCGTGTTTAGCCCATTATGCTTTTAGTTCAATTAGTTCACTAAAAGGCAGGGGGCATGTGTTGATAGAAAAAACTGGCATTAGTGGTTAATATTGTCAAAATATCAATTTTGTTAACTTGGGTCGAAAATACACATGTCCCGGGTTGGGCCGAAGCCCTAAAAGGCCAAAGGCCCTCTAGGCTAGGGGCTTCGGAAGCTTCTAGCAAGCCTATAGCCTTCGACCCGAAGTCCTTCGGAGGCCCACCGCACCGAAGCTTTGGGCCGAGGAGCTGGCTTCGGCGGGCCAGGCCGAAGGCCTACTTCGGGTAGAGATAGAGTTGAGTCTGATTTTGACTAAGTTATATCCCCGTGTGTGATCAAGCCAAAATCTTATCAGATTAGGCTTAGAGATTAGAAGTCTACCCATATAAATATAAGGGTGAGGCCGGTTCAGAACCCCCCCAACACAAATCAACCACAAAGCCTAGCTTTGAACCTACCTTTATTTTTACCTTTACTTTCTGCAATCTTCATGGGTTTGCCTGGAAGCCCTCTGTCGGCCACTTCGGAACAATGGTAATCATTGTTACTTCGCTTGTGAAGTATCCGTAATCTACGTAATAGATTGTTATCGCCTTGTTACTTTGCCTGTGAAGTATCCGCTAATCTGCGTAACAGATCGATACCTTCGCCCCCTAGTGCAACACTTAGAAGAATTTGGTCCTCAGGCCAAATTGGTACTTGAAATCCACTCTGTTGCAGGTTTTCACGTTCGGTGCAACTTCACCGAAGGTGTCCGGAGCTGAGAGATCGGTTTCGGAGGTTGCCAGAACACCCTTCGGTGAGATCGCTGCTTCGACCGCCCGTGCCGGACCATCATGCTGTTGTCGGTTTGACCATGTCCCATACGCAAACACACTTAGCAACAGACTTCGTCATGACAGGTTTCGCCACGCTCGTACCCCTTGTCAAACGAAGTCACGCCCGTGTGTTGTGTCTAAGTTATTTTACTGTATTAGAGACTTCACGCCGAACCCCGCTGTTCGGAAGTGATTTTCACGTCCAGATCGGTTCGGAGTTAATCTTCGACCAGATCACTCCGAATGCCGAAGGTACCCTTCGGTGGGACACTTCGCACCAGATGCCGAAGGTATACTTCGGCGACACCCTTCGCACTATACTTCAAACTAGTCAGGCTCCCCTCAGCTGCTAATTTGTTCTGTTTAATATATTTCTTTCGGCTAATTAGATTATTTCTATGTGATCTGATTGCCTGGCGACTCCACCCTCTTTACCATAGTTTAAGGGTAGTCGAAATGGGACATCGGTGCTGTGTTACGCTTAGGCTTGTCCCTAAGTATCCGCACACTTTTGGATCGTCGAACTGACCCAAGTGAAGGGGATCATTTCTGTGTCAACATGACACTCCAAGCTAAGTTTGAGAGCTTAGTGATTGATCCAAATCTGTTGTAGCAACTCAGGTTGTTTTCTATTTAGTATTTGATCTGTTTTCAGTCACAAGATGTTTGAGTTATGATTTTACTGAATTCAGTCGTAGTACCATTTACCGACAGAGCTAAGTCGGCCAACCATTTATCGACTAAGCAATTGAAATCGGTCTTTCAAACTCCGAACAAGATAGTTCGGCACTTCAATCTCCGATCTAGAAGGAATTCTGAAACAAAGTTGATTTTTGTTTTGAATTTGTACTATGAGTCCGAATTTAGCTTGTGCAAATTTTTAGAGGAGCATTGGGTGTTCTGAACAGGCCATCTTATTCAGGAAAATTTGTTGAGGCGCCCATTCACCCCCCCTCTAGTCGCCATTCCGATCCCACAATTGGTATCAGAGCCGGTTAGATCACCAGTTGACCTTAACTGGTTTGTGATCCTTTTTGGCGACATGGAAAGAAACACTATGATTCTGATGTTTGATGGTCGAGATTATGCTTATTGGAAGGTGTGCATGGAGGCTTATTTACTGAAACAAGGAAGTGTTATTTGGGACATCGTTGATTCCCGATATGTGATTCCTGAAACTAATGACTCAGTGGCTGAAAATTTGAAATACAATTGTAATAGCAAAGCAAGAAACATATTGTTTATCAGCCTGAGTCGCAATGAGTTTGATAGGGTCCAGCACCTACGAACTGCACGTGAGATTTGGACCACTTTGAAAACTTTCCATGAGGGCACTACTTAGATTAAGGCTAGGAGGAAAAGCACATATAATCAAGAATATCAAATGTTTGTGCAAGGCCCTGGCGAATCTGTAGATGCCATGTTTGCTCGATTTGATGGAATTGTGAGTAATTTGCGCTCCACTGGGACTTTGGCTTACTCTTACCATGATAGAGCAATCAAACTTCGCTATGCTCTTGATCATAGCATATGGGAGGTGAAGATCTCTTGTATTGAAGAGTCGCAAGCTTTGACACCTTGACTTGCGATGAACTCTTTAGTAAGCTCAAGTACACTAAGATTGCCAAGGCATCTCGTTCAGGATTTGGAAACTCTTTGTTGCCTTCTATTTCTTTGGTTTCCGGTCCTACCAGTGGTACCTCATTGAGAGGTAACTTTTCTGGTGGTTCTAGAGTTTGTGCTTATTCTAGTGGTTTTGACTTGGCATCCCTTGTCTTTGTCACAAAAGAACAAGTAGACACTCTAGATGATGAGGAGATAGCTCTCATTGTCAAGAAGTTCACTCGCTTCTATAATGATAGACGAGACCAAAGGAGAGGAGTGTTCCAGGGATGTGAAGTCAGCTTGTCCCACCTGCTTCACCCTTAAGGACCAACTCAGTTTTTCTAGAGAGCAAGTCGAAAAATTAAAATGTGAAAATGATTACCTTCTCTCCATGGTGGAAAAATGCACTGGAGGAAAGGGTAGGATGGATCTGCTTTTGGCCAAAACAAAAATGTGTGCTGACAGGGCAGGGTTAGCTCTAGGGTTGGGCTATGAGAGAACTACTCCAAACACTTCGAGCGAAACTGTGTTCACTCCTCCCACTACCCTTGAGAAAGAGAGATCCCAATTAGACACTACACAAAAAGCCAAGAATCCTACTCATCCTACAAAGAGAGCTCTACCTCCACCAAATGAACCTCCTCATCAAAAACCCAAGAAGACTATGAAATTTGCGCCAGAGACCCATACTCATACCCCCAAGAGTGTGTATCACTGCACTTATTGTCATCAGGTGGGTCACTTGGTTGGGTTTTGCTTTCGTCATATCAAGGATGAATGACATTCTTTTGTGATGAGCTTTCAGGACATGCATTACACATCTTTAGGTATGCATGAGTCTGCTTCTCACTCTATTCTGATTTTGAGGCTCCACATGGTTTCATGAGTGATTTTGCCCGTCGTGGTGTACACCATGCGTCATATGGTGCTAGACCACGTGTAAGAGGCTTTGATTCCCGACAGTTTAGGAGACCTCATCGTTTTCCAGGCTCATGCTTTGGAGGTAGATCACGCACTTTTTATCATGACTCATACCTTGTGCATGATCAGTCTATTGCTTTACCTGGTTCTCGAGTTTTACAATGCTGGATTCCTAAACAGTTTTTCACTCACCCCAATAGTGAGCATTCTAGATCTTTTGGCATATTTTGAGGGGGAGTTGTGTAGCACTGCATGAGCTTCTATTATATGATTAATTGCTTTTACAAGTACATGCTTTATTATGTCTTTGAAGTATTGTCTTTAATACTATTGATTATACTTTGCTTGAATAGTCTGATATTTGTCATGAGCATGGCTTTTTATTTGTGAAAATTTGAAAATAATCACTACTTAGTCTAGAAACTAGCATGAATAGGTTGAGTGCTTTAGCTATCTTTTACATACCTAGTAGCTAAGTCCTTTTCACTTGGATGCTAATATGCAACTTGATCATTTCAAAAATATTATGCTGAAAATTAAAATAAAATGAAAAATGAATGAAAATGATTGATATTCATGCTATTTTTTGCTGAAATTGAAAAGATCCATGTGGGTTTGCTTTGTCCCACTACTTTGTTTTGGACTGCTTACCATGACACTTTGGTATGAACTAGGACATCTAAGTGTATGCTGAGACCTTTGCTTTAAGCTTCTTATGGTTTCAAACCTAGGCTTAGCTTGGTCGGTTAGCTTAAGGTTGACATGCAAATAACCCCTAGCACTAAAATGAAAAAAAAAATCAATCAAAAATTCAAAAAGCTTGAATCAATTGCATGTCAAGTTTGCTGAAGCTCCTTGTAGTGGGATATGCTTATGTGGTTAGTATTTGATTAGCTTTTGCATCTCATGCCTTGCCATGTCTAATATGCTAGTATGAGTGGTGATGCTTTTATTTGCTAAAATTTGAAAATGCTTGCTCATGCTTTTGTTTAGATAGTATTCATCTGAGTGTTTCATTCAGTACTTTTAGACAATATTCAAGGCAAATGCTTGTTTGTACTATAATTGGAATTGCTCATGTTTCAGAAGCTTGCATCTATACTCTACCCTCACACCCCTCATTGCATCTTTTTATCATCTTAATGCTTGCATTGCCAAAAGGGGAGAAATGATTTACATGATGCTTTTGGATGATTGCTTGGTTAAGGGGGAGTAATGGCTTTCATGATGCATTGATGCTTTTGCCAAAGATAGGGAGAATGCGTTGCATAAGTTTTTGCCCGAGGATGAGATATTTTATCAAGTGACATGTTTTGGCTCTTTTCTGAGTTTTTATGGTCACTTGTGCACTCATAATGTTTCTGTTTGCGGTAGTCAATGCACTCATCAAGGGGGAGATTGTGAAACCAAGTGGGGTCGCACTATGGTTTCTGTCTTTGTTGATGGAGGAGGAGGTGCCCGATCTTCCGTCAGGTGGCGGATAAAAAATGATTTGTGGAAAACTCGACGTTGATGATCCGGCTTCCGATCAACGAGATCAGCCCATGCAATCGCTACACCACTGCTCTGTTGGTTATCAACCAAGCACAGCCTGATTGACCTCACCAAAAGGCTAATCCTTGCCTGTGAATCGAAGAACACAAGCAAGAACGAAGAAAACGCAATCGAATTGAAAATTCTATTGGAATCTGTGAATTGCGTTCACTTACAAATCCGGTGAAGCGGCGGCTATCAAATAAACATGTAAACTAAACCCAAAAACCCTAGATGGCTGTAGAAACACCTTATATAGTAGTTTGGGATGCACCCCTAATGGGCTCAACTGGATACACGGCCCAAAAGGCCCAATAACGCAGAAAATGGCATGCTGACAGATTCTGGACTCTATCTTGTTTTGACAATTCCCGTTGATCTAGAACGAATTTTGAGATGAAACCAGTGGCATTGGAAAGTTTATGAAGTTTTCTTTCCGTGGCTAGGTGGAACGTCAAAAACGGAGTCCGTATGCAGCCTGGACGATGATTTTAGTGCACACTGCTCCTAGAATCCGAGTTGGACACGAATTGTAGTTGGATTGGACTCTCAAATTGGCTTGGACGTCCTTCCTGGTTCTTCTCCAACTCTTTGTTTATCTCCAAGTGATTTTCATCATCTGTATGGTTCCTAACAATAATAATAATATTAGGTAGTAATTTATTCCCAAGATAATATACTAAGATACTAAGAAACGAGTTGACCTGGTGATTTAATTGTCGTCCTCGAACTTGAATAATTGGATCTTGGTATTCATGTATGGTTGTATCATTGGTAGGGATGTCCTCATCATCATCCCCTTCTTGATTTGGAGTCGTCCTCGACTCAACGTCTATTGGTCCCCAATCAACTTCCATAATAATACAAGAGTTCCATATACATGCATCTCTTCTATTAATCCAAGAAAGTGTTTCTGAAATTGACAATGAATGCATCTCATGGTGTAGCATCTGAAGTTCAAATATAGAAAAATTAAATCTAACATGGAAAGCATGCACCTTATCTTGTTTCCTCATAATCATGATCCTATCCCAACCGGTGATGTTCTTATCATTCTACCCCTCTTGAAATAGAGTCGTCCTCGACTCATACTTATCTTTTGCTCCCATGGTTGGTTTTAATTTTGCAACGTTAAATGTGGAACTACCCCAAGATTTGGGAGGCAAGACAAGTTTATATTTATGTAACTCAACATAAGATAAAAACTTGGGAAACATCAAATTTACACTTATGTAGCTCAATATGAGATAAATACTTAGTGATAACTAGTGGTAGAGTATAAACTATATTAGTAAGAGAATAATAAGGAGTTCACAAAGCACAACATATCACACATCTTGACTATGAATTTCAGTTTGATCAGTTTTATGTGCAAGGATAGAAGAATCTTTTAATTCGATTTCATGCTGAATTTCAGATCTAATATCAAGTTGTTTGCTCTCATTAGTTGTGGTCTCAATATCATCATTAACAATTTTATCAGAAGTTGAAAGTAACAAAGTAGATTTCACATGGTGAAGTGCATCATTATCAAATTGCAAAGGGTGTTCTAATATTTCAGTTGATGAAGCAACCTCAACGGTTACCTGTAAGGACTTTTTACCAGATACCTCAACTCGTGCAGAGATGGAAGGCCATATGCTTGCTGATGTTTGTGTAGGTACATGTGCAGGTGCATGACGAACACTTGAGGAAGAGAAAGGCTTGGTTAGTACCGGTGTGCTCGTCACTCGCGGTGAATAGGAGTCTCTTGCCTTGTATTATTGTTCCTGCAATTCTTTCTCTGCAATGATGGCAAGATGGAACAAACGACTAAGAGTACTAAATTCTTTATAATAAATGATATCTTGAATCTCATGCCTCAATCCATCATCGAAACGTCACATTGTTTCCTCCGAGTGCTCCACAACACCACAACGGGTCATGCTCTCACAAAGATCAGCATAATACTCTCTCACAAACATGTTACCTTGAACTAAGCATTGTAGTTTCTTACACAATTCATGATGATAAGGAGAGACAAATTTACAACGCATTGCTCCTTTTAAATGACCCCATGTATCAGGTTGTAATTGAAGTTCACTTATATCTTCCCACCAGATTAAAGCACAATTTTTAAACATACTAGTTGCTTGTTTAACTCTATGTTGTTCAGGAACTAGATATAAGTTAAATTTATGCTCTACGGTCATCTCCCAATCTAGGTATTCTTTAGCATCATATTCACCATAAAAAGATGGGATGGTAAACTTACTTCTGATAAAAAAAACATTGTTACCATGATTATGATTTGCCACACCTTCCATACCTACCATGGTTAGTAGAAAAGGAAAAACACTTGGGAAAAATATTAGCCCTATCAACTATTAGGTAGTGGAATGTATTCGCGCTCACACTCAAGCATCTTACCACAATCTTACAAGGTTCTTACCATCGCAGGGCAGTGGATGGCACAATCTTGGTCGTGTCACAATTCTTGACTAGTTGGTGACTTCCAAAGAGAGTCGTATACAATTGCAAATACTCATGCTACACTGATCAGATGTATATATGTGGAGTCTAGGTGGTTAAATAAGAGTAATCTATATGGTGGAACATGATTCAGAAACAGATAGTAATATTAAATAAATGTCCAGAGTACTTGTACTAATTGTTGGTCTAAATGTGATCCCTATGACAACAAGGCTTAAATGAGAGAGTGGTTGAGGCTCAAAAGATGACAATTACATTGATAAAATCAGCACAAAACAGTACCGAAAACAGCACCACACAAAACTAATATCTTCCAAGCTTATCCCTAAGTGCTCCTCTTTTTTTTCGATATCCTTCTTTTTTCGATATTTTTAACTCTTTTTTGAACTATTTTTTTGACACTTCTTTTTTGACTAGGAGCACAAACAAGACAAACCAAGAAGATGTGATACAATTTTGCTGCAAAGAAGTGATATGTAAATAAATAAAGATGAGCTGAAAAATCTGCGCAATAAACTTCGGGGCTAGAAAACTCGATCTTCCCGGCCGAATTTGGAAAAACTAAAATCGGAGAACCTAGCTATCTAGGAAAACTTAGATCTAACTTTTCCTGTAGATTTTGAAAATGTATTTATTTTCCTTATTCGGAGTCCGTATGCAAAAGATATGACTGTTTTATCAGAGGTGGTATAAATTAGAGTTTTGAGGTTCTAGTTCGGACTTGAATTGCAAATCAAAGGGGATTTATGGGTGGTGGATAGTATAATGGATTTAGAAAAAGGGATCACAATACTAACCAGCTACCGGACTTGACCAAGGACACAAACTCAATACTACGGACTCTAAAACCAAAACATGCAAAGGCTAGGGATGGTCTTGGATTGGGGAAAACCTATGACTACAAATTTTGTTGGCTTTTTCGTGGACTATGGGATGAATATGAAATCAATATAATCTAAGATACACGAACCTGATGGTAAAACAATCTTTGATACCACTTGATGGAGGAGGGGGTGCCCGATCTTCCGTCGGGTGGGGGATAAACAACGATTTTTGGAGAACTCGACGTCGATGATCCGGCTTCCGATCAATGAGATCGGCCCTTGCAATCGCTACACCACTGCTCCGTTGGTTATCAACCAAGCACAACCTGATTGACCTCGCCAAGAAGGCTAATCCTTGCCTGTGAATCAAAGAACACAAGCAAGAACACAGAAAGCGCAATCGAATTGAAAATTCTATTGGAATCTGCGAATTGGGTTTCACTTACAAATCCGGCGAAGCGGCGGCTATCAAAGCAACGTGTAAACTGAACCCCAAAACCCTAGATGGCTGTAGAAACACCTTATATAGTAGTTTAGGATGCACCCCTAATGGGCTCAACTGGATACACGGCCCAAAAGGCCCAATAACGCAGAAAACAGAATGTTGATAGATTGTGGACTCTGTCTTGTTTTGACAATTCCTGTTTATTTAGAACGAATTTTGAGATGAAACCAGTGGCATTGGAAAGGTTATGAAGTTATCTTTCCGTGTCTGGGTGGAACATCAAAAACGGAGTCCGTATGTGGCCTGGGCGATGATTTTAGTGCACGCTGCTCCTTAAATCCGAGTTGGACACGAATTGTAGTTGGATTGGACTCTTAAATTAGCTTGGACATCCTTCCTGGTTCTTCTCCAACTCTTTGTTTATCTCCAAGTCATTTTCATCATCTCCATGGTTCCTAACAATAATAATAATATTAGTGTTGGGGGAAAATATCTCATCTTCGGGGTTATTGCCAAAGCAACATAAAGGCAGACAGCGGATTCGAATGTTCTCAGACGATCATCTTCGAAGATACCTGGAACCAAGTTCGAAGTACGAAGATAGGCATTGGTTCGGAGTACATCTTCGAACTAAGGCCCTTCAAGATCTTTTCTGCCAGCTAAGATGGAAGACTTATCTTCTTTCTCATTAGATTAGTCGTTTACCATTTTAGCCCTATTAAGGGAACCGAATAGTTTCCACTATGTCGGTTGTAATAGAGGGGTAAATAGGTCTTTTCCTTAATGTTTGGGCCTATAAATACCCACCATTTCACCCTGTAATACGGACCGAATACAAGTTATTCAATACACACATTCGAACTATTCTAAGTTATTATCCTTTCGGAGGCTTAGAACAGTTTGCTTCACAAACACTTCGTTTGTTAGTTTCTTTTCCACAGAAACCTGTTAGCGTAATCTTTTACGCCAACAGTTGGCGCCGTCCGTGGGGAACCTAGTCCGAAAAACTTCGTTCTCTACCAACTTCTTACATCATGCCTCCTAAGCGGAGCGCACCCCGCAATCCCACTCGGAGGTCCTCTCGGATCTCCAGAGAAATACCTTTCGACACAGTTGAAGTCGGAGGTCCTTCGACATTCCCTCCACAAACTCCGGAAGGGGCTTCCATCCCTCGAACATACGAAGCTTCTCCGCCAACCCCTTCTATACTCCGACCGCCCGGAGTCCCTTCTCCACCCTCCATCCCGATTCGAACTGATCCAACCAGTTCTCAAGACCCAGAAGATCCTTCCGGAAGAGATGAAAATAATCTTGGAGATATGGCCACTCAAATGGCCAACCTTCAAGCTGAAGTGACAAGGTGGCGACAGGAAGCTGCGAGCAGGCTTCGCTCTCAAGCCACCCCAACCATCCCAGAAGTGCCCGAAGACGATGATCTTGATTATCCCGAAGCCCCGGAAAACGCCTCCTTCGACAATGAGTCTCCGCTGCATCCTGAGCTGCAGAAGGTTCGCTTTGATCCAAAGTTTAAAACTTCGAAGCTCTGTAAGTATGCCGGAGATGAAGATCCCGGAGAGTTCGTTCGGTCTTATGCCCTAGCAATTGAGGCTAGTGGCAGAGTTAGAGACACTATGGCGAAGTGCTTCCCTTTAGCTCTTCAAGGAGTGGCATTGAGATGGTTCTGGTCTTTGAAGCCAGGATCAATCAATTCATGGTCGCAGTTGAAGAGGAAGTTTATAAGAAACTTTCAGGGCACCTTCGTGCCTCCTATGTCAACAGGAAGCCTTTTCGAGGTGAAACAGCTCCCCGGAGAAACATTGAGGCAGTACTTTAAGCGCTTCGCTCATACGAAGTCGCAAATTCGGGGGCTGTCCACATCTTCAATGGTTGATGCAGCTCGGGAAGGCGTCAGTCATCAAGGCCTTCTGGATAAACTGCATCGGAAGAGCATCTCCTCAGTTTCTCAGTTAATGTCATACTTCGAGGAGTATGCGAGGTCAGAAGAGGGTTGGCTTCGGAGGACTGCTGCTACTTCGTCCATATTGCAAGAAGTCAAAGTAGAAGTGAAAACTTCGGCGCAGTCGCAGGAACCAGTCTTCGAAGTGCAACATGATCGGAGAAGAGGGCAAAAGCACCCTCGTTCTGAAGTCATGAATATTGCACGCCCACAGAAGTTTGCACCAAGAGCTCCACAGTCTACGGGGAACAAGGCCAGCGGCTGGAGGCCGCCAGGGAAAACGGCTGGCAAGGGCCAGACCCTTTTCTGCTGTATTCATGGAGAAAATCGAAGCCATGCAACTGATACTTGCAAGGCTATACTTACCCTAAGGGGAGAGTACTTAGAGAGAACTTCGGGTCGAGGTAGTACCGACCGAAGTCCAGCTCCAACGCGCCCAGAACCGGTCCAGGATGTGGCGCGGATAGAAAATTTTGATGCTGCAAGGCACCCTCCGGTGGCCAATGTTATGCCACCTCCGAAGCAAGAGGAAGGGCAAGATAGAGGAAAAAGAGTAGTTCTCCCTATCTCCGGAGGAGGTACCCTCAGAAGCATGTCCAAGAGACAGCGAAGAGAGTACGTTCGAGAAGTAGGTCATATTGGGACTTCGTCATCTGCAGCTGCAATGCCGGAGTGGTCTCACGTTCCGATATCTTTCTCTCCGGAGGATGCAGCTGGTATTAAGTTCCCGCATGCAGATCCATTGGTTATCACTGCTGATATTGCAGGAACTGAAGTCCGAAGGGTGCTAATTGACGGAGGTAGTTCGGCAGATATCATTTTTGTTCAAGCCTTCGATCAGTTATGCATTTCCAGGAAGCATCTCCTTCCAGCGGCTCGTCCTCTGCAAGGCTTCGCAGGACCTCCGCTTGATGCACTTGGCCAGATAGGCCTGGAAGTTACCTTCGGAGAAGGTTTATTAGCCCGGACTGAAGAAGTAATTTTCGATGTGATAGATGCCCCGTATGCTTATAACGTCATCTTCGGAAGGGGCATGCTGAACCAGTTCGGAGCTGTGGCACATCACAATTACTTGTGCATGAAGATGCCCACACAAGCGGGAGTCCTTACAATCTTCGGAGATCAAGCCATTGCTCGGAGGGCGGAATATGGTCATGGTCCCCCTCTTGATCCGAGGCAAGTAAACAGTGTGCAAAATAATGAAGAAATTTTTTCAGTCTCCTCCGAAGCTTCGAAGAAGTCTTTTCCGAGACCAAGTCCTGAAGGAGAGATTGCAACGAAGGTCATTGTTAAAAATGGTAAAGAGTACACTTTTCAATTTGGTAAAGATTTACCTCCTGAAGTTGCAACCTCCTTGGAAAAGGTGGTGGAAGAAAATTTGGATGTCTTCGCTTGGTCTGACGAAGATATCACCGGAGTCGATCGGGATATCATTGAACACAGTTTACTTGTAAACCCGAAGGCCCGACCTGTTCGACAAGGACTCCGGAAGATGTCCGCAGAGAGAGCTGCTCTAGCTAAGGACGAAGTTGAAAAACTGTTGAAGGCTGGGATTATCAGAGAAGTGGCTCACACAGAATGGTTAGCCAACCCAGTCTTCGTCAGAAAGAAGTCCTCCGGAAAGTGGCGCATGTGCATTGATTTCACATCCTTGAATAAAGCATGTCCACGTGACCCCTACCCCATGCCCCGAATTGATCAACTGGTTGACTCCACCGCAGGTTCGGAGTTACTAAGCTTCCTCGACGCGTATTCTAGTTATCATCAAATATGGTTGAAGCGCGAAGATGAAATTAAGACAAGCTTCGTAACTCCTTCGGGAGTCTTCTGCTATGTAAGAATGCCCTTTGGCCTAAGAAATGCCGGGGCTACTTTTTCAAGATTAGTTGCTAAGGCTCTAGGTCATCAACTAGGTCGCAATGTGGAGGCCTATATGGATGATATTGTAATAAAGAGTGCTTTAAAGCACCAACATAGCCTAGACTTAGCAGAAACATTCAATAGCCTTCGGGCATGTGGGATCCGTCTTAACCCCGAAAAATGTATATTCGGAGCTAAGGCTGGAAAATTGTTAGGGTATTTAGTTTCAAGCAGGGGAATTGAAGCTAGCCCTACTCAAATAACTGCGCTGTAGAAGATGGCTCCTCCGGAGAATTTAAAACAAGTGCAAAAGCTGACTGGGCGTCTGGCCGCACTTAGTAGGTTTTTATCAAGGTCTGCGGAGAGGAGCTTGCCAATATTCAAAGCTTTGAAAGGGTCCGAAGATTTTGCATGGACACCAGAGTGTCAGAGAAGCTTCAAAGATATTAAAGATTATCTCAGTAATCTTGCTACACTCACGGTGCCTACTGCGGACGAAACCCTACTCCTGTACCTTGCAGCTACAGGTTCAGCTGTCAGCGCAGTCCTTGTCAGAGAAGTCGATTTCAATGGGAAGTTGGTCCAAAATCCTGTTATTTTGTATCCGAAGCATTATCAGGAGCGAAGACAAGATACTCCGAACTTGAAAAGTTCGTTTATGCTCTGATAATGGCTTCGAGGAAGCTAAGACATTATTTTTTGGCTCATAATGTAATTGTACCAACTTCGTATCCCTTAGGAGATATGCTCCGAAGCAAAGATTCCACTGGAAGAATTGGAAAGTGGGCAGTCGAGTTAGCACCCTTCGGCATATCTTTCTTGGCAAGGACAGCTATCAAATCCCAAGTCCTAGCAGACTTCGTAGCAGAGTGGACTCCACCTGCGAATTTGACTCCGGAGAAATCAAGTGACGGAGTTTGGACTGTTTACTCCGATGGGGCTTTCCAAGCATCCGTAGCAGGCATTGGGGCAGTGTTGATTTCACCGTCAGGGCAAAGAGCAATGTACTCCGCAAGACTCAACTTTAAGTCTACCAATAATATAGCGGAGTACGAAGGGATTTTATTGGGACTCCGGAAAGCACGTGCTCTAGGGGCTACAAGAATAATTATAAAGACAGATTCTCAGATAGTAGCAGGGCACGTAGACAAAAGTTTTCAAGTTCGGCATCCACAGCTTGCACAGTACTTAGAAGAAATCCGCAAAATCGAAGCACACTTCAAGGGTATTTCCATTCGGAGTATACCAAGAGCGGAAAACGTGCAAGCGGACATTTTAGCGAAGGCTGCAGCCGGAGCTGTGGATGTGCCTGAAGAAGCTTTCTATGAGGAGCTCAATATACCTTCGGTGCCACAAATTGCCTCTGCGGAGATTCTTTGCATTCCTAGTGCAGATTGGAAAGATTCGATCATAGAACTCTTGCAAGGAGGAACAAATTTGCCCGAAGAACCCCAGTTGTCAAGATTAAAGCTCAGAGCAAGAAACTATCAGTTAATCAACGGTATATTATACAAGGCCGGAGTATGTTCCCCTCTACTCCGATGTATATCTCAAGCCGAAGGCCAAGAAATTCTTCAGGAAATTCACGAAGGCCTTTGTGGAAGCCATTTAGCCCCTAGAGCTCTGGCAGGAAAAACACTTCGCCAGGGGCTTTATTGGCCCACAATAACAGCTGATGCGGAGAGCTTGGTCCGCACTTGTCAAGGATGCCAGTGGATGGGTCGACGGAGTCATCGCCCACCAACAGCTCTTCAAGTCATTGCTCCGGTATGGCCTATGGCCAGATGGGGTATGGATCTAATTGGTCCCTTTCCGTTAGCAAAGGGAAATCTGAAGTTCGCAGTGGTAGCTATTGAATATTTTTCTAAGTGGGTGGAAGCAGAACCCTTAACAGCTATCACTTCGAACAATGTGCAGAAATTCTTCTGGAAGAACATTATTTGTCGGTTCGGAGTGCCTAGATACCCAAAAGTTGATAATGGAACACAGTTCGACGCAGAACCCTTCAGGAAGTTTTGCGAAGACTTAGGCATTCAGCTATGTTTTGCTGCAGTGAGGCATCCTCAGTCGAATGGAGCCGTAGAACGAGCCAATGGAAATATTTTATCAGGGCTAAATCGAAGAATAGTAGGATTAGCAAAGGGACTGTGGACCGAAGAGCTTCCGAAGATTCTGTGGTCCATTCGGACTACGCAAACAAGGTCCACAGGTTTTACTCCGTTCAGACTACTATTCGGAGATGAAGCTATGACTCCAACAGAGCTCAAAGGGGGATCATTTCGCAGCACCGAACCGGACATTGAAGAAGAAAGACAAGCTTCGTTAGACTTATCAGAAGAAACAAGACTTCGAGCTGTAGCTAATTTATCAAAGTATCATCAGCAGACGAAGGCTTGGTATGACTCGAAGGTTAAGCTCAATGAACTAAGACCGGGTCATCTTGTTCTACGAAGCATTATAGCACCATGGAAGTTAGGCAATAAATGGGAAGGTCCATACCTAATTGTCCATTTAGGGCGCCCTGGTTCATTTAAATTAGCTAATTTAGAAGGTGAAGAGTTAGCACATACTTGGCATGCGGAGCACCTAAAGCGATACTTCGCATAAGGGCTCCTTGTAATTCGCTTGTAATCATCTTCTAAATTAATAAAGCATATGACCCTGATAGTTGCCTTCCCCTCATAGACTTCCAGCTTCCAAGTGGACGCACTGGAACCACGGGGTCGACCGAGAGGGAAGTGTCATTAAGCTGGGTTGTATTTTCGGACTTCGAACCCATAAAGTTCGAAGCATCCGACGTGGGGGCTGACATAATCCGGAGCCCAGGCCACCGGCTTGTAGGCATCCGTAAAAGAGCCCAAAACCACACCCTACGGAGTCCAAGCCATTGGCTGGTAGACTTCCGTAAAAAGAGCCGAAGGTGGCCAAAACCCTACGGAGTCCAGGCTGCAGCTGGTAGACTTCCGTAAAAAGAGCCGAAGGTGGCCAAAATCTGCGAAGTCCAAGCCATTGGCTGGTAGACTTCTGCAAAAAGAGCCGAAGGTGGCCAAAATCTGTGAAGTCCAAGCCATTGGCTGGTAGACTTCTGCAAAAAGAGCCGAAGGTGGCCAAATTATACGGAGTCCAAGCCATTGGCTGGTAGACATCCGTAAAATGAGTCCAAAGAGACCATTGCAAACTCCGAACCATTGGTTCGTCAGAGATCGCAAAAATAAGCCGAAGGTGGCTAAAGCAAAACAGCATTTGAGCCATGAGCTTCGAATGTCTGTTAACATAGTCCAAAGTGACAAATTTTTAAGACACTAAAGTGTCCTGAAAGTTATCTTAACTGATTTCTTTCATAAAACAAAAGTACTAAATTACCATTCTTCTGACTACAAATAGTCGAAGACATTTCATAAGATTTTAAAAGATCTTTAAATGACAGAGGGCTCCGAACCCCCAAAAAATTGTACTCCGAAGTTTTTTCTTTACGCATAACCATCTTTGAATACATTTCGAAGTTGCTTATACCCAAAGAGGGGCTAGTAAATATGGAGACAATTTTAAATCGGCATTCATTATTGAGATAAATGTGTTTACAGATTACACTATGAAAAATTGGTATCTATACCAAGAAGGAATCGGAGACCTCTTCGGTCCCGAGAGCTAGGGGTGGAACGACTAGTTCCAACATCGGAAGTTCTAAGAACTTTACGTTTAACTCTCTTCCTCCCCTTCGAAGCTCTAAAATCCTTCTGCTCTTGTTGAAGCTCGGCCCAAGTTCGAAGCCGTTCGAGGCTTCTTTCCCAGCTTCTAAGATCTTCAGATCTTTTATTTCGAGATTCACCTTCGTCTTCAGACCAAATAGTGTCTTCAGAAGACGAGGTGTTTGCGTCAACCTCTTTCTCTTCCTCTTTAATATAAGACAATACGTCTTTGATTACTTCGGGCGCAATTACGCCGGAGTCATCTCGAGGAATAAGAAATTGAGGACGTTTATAACTCTTTAGAAGTTCGAAGGTGTTCCATAATGAGCGAAGTTCGTTGTTAAGCTCTAACACTTCGATGTCTTCCATAAGAGGCAAAGCCTAAAAATATGACAAACAAGATTTTCATTGATAAATGTTTACAAGCATGAGCTTTACATAGTCAAAAAATCCTAAATAATTCCTAAACCTGCGGATTCGGAGGAGGCTGACTGCTCGAAGCTTGGCTCTTAACTTGCTTCTGGCGTTGGCCTTCATCGATCCAAGCCTTGATCGCGGAACGACCTTCGGCTCTCCATGAGGTTTGAAAGGCTCGCTAGGCAGCAGTCACGCCTTCAGAAGGATTCAAAAGCCGCTCGTCGTCGAAGATAATGGAGCCCTCTGCGCTCGGAGTAATTGTTCGGCCCAAATCCTCGTAGTAACGAAGTAGTCCGAGGGCAGACACTTGTCCGGAGAGTTCTCCATAACGAATGCCTGCCGTCTTCATTTGCTTCGCTGCTCCTTGGATCCTTTTTAACCGGCGCAGCAGAGTCACATTGTCATCCGAAGGAAGTGATCCAGTAGTACCGAAGTACTCCAGAACACCTAGCATCTGTTCGATGACCTCCGTAGCTACCTTCTCCGACTTAAGCTTTTCTTCAATCAGTGCATCCTTGCTCGAAGTCGTTTCTGCCAAAACTACGGAAATGCTAGCATTCTCCGTAGTTAAAATATTCTTCTGGTTTAGGAGTTGGCTAGCTTCCTCTTGGAGCCTTACAAGTTCGGACCCAGCACTAGCATGCTCCAACCGCACCTTTTCAATTTCAGCCCGAAGCACGATTCTTTCTGCTTCGAACTCCTTATTAGGAGCCTCCAAGCCCTGTCTGGCCCTACGCTCCGTTGAAATCACATTATCCATTTGAAGTACTCTAGCTTCGGAGAAAGATAAGTTGCGTTTAAGAGCTTCATTTTCTTCCCGAAGCTGAGCAATTTCATTCTCGCTTGATAAAGTTGCAGCGCGGGCCAAGACTGCTTGCTGAGAAAAGAAAAACTAAAGTAAGAAATTATTCATGTATAATTTGCTACTGGTTCGAAGATGTACTCCGAACCCAATATAATTCGCTAAAATATTGGTTCGAAGGTGCTCCGTACCTGGTAGGCCGGTCGTTCCAAGGCAACGTTAAGCTCCGAACTCTTCGCCCTGCTTAATTTTGCTACCAGCTCTGTCTCCCCGACTTTGCGACTCACTCGACCTAAAGGTTTGAGCAGAGTCCGAAGCCCAGTTTGCTCCAAAAAAGGAGTCAAAAGAGGGAGCATTGCCGAAGCTTTTTGGTCATCCCTGCTTGACGAAGGTCCGGAGCGTTCTCCTGAGGTCCTTGGAACTTCGGAAGATGGCCCCCCCCCTCAGTTGATTCACTTTCATCTGTTGACTCAGACGAAGTTGATCCTTGAGTAGGGAGAGGCTCTATGTGTCTTTTACCCCTTCCAGGCCCCTGTTGAGCGACCTCCTGGTGCGGCTCCGAAGTTGTCGAAGGCTCTTGAATTAGATCTTCATGTTGTACTCCTACAGAAGGAGGCTCTACAAAAACAAAGGTATTATACATTGTATAATTTTGCAGAAAATAATAAAAGAATTATGCGAAGTTTACCTTCGACATTCTGGGGGAGGTCGAGCATTGGACTGCTCGGAGGATCAAAGGTGAAGTCATCATCTGAATCCACAGTTAAAACTTCAGCTGCCGGAGTATCTCCGTGAGCAGTCCTCCCCTCATCCACAGCTGAAGTTGTAGGAACTTCAACTTCATCTTCGCCCATAGGGGCTTCGATTTGCTCCTCTTGAGTATCCGGAGCTCTCACTTCTTCAATGTTAGCTTGAGGCTCCGGCATACCTGCAGTATCTTCAATGTGAATATTTTGTTGAACTGCATCTTCATCAATCAATCTCACTAATAATATACCTTCATCTTCTTTAGAACCGGAGATTGAGGTTCTTGAGCTCGAAGGCGCAGGATTCGAAGGTGCGAGATTTTTTGGCTTCCGAGCCACCTTCTTCACCGGAGTCTTTGCGGAGCTCGAAGCTCCGGCTTCAGCCATCCTTTTCTTGGGTCCTTTTTCCAAAGGCACCCAGTCCATCAGAGGGGGCGGAGTCAACTCCAACATTCCCCATACTCTGTTAAACCTCTCCCAACTCCCGACCAATTAACTCTCCATTCTTTTTCAGTCGGAGTTGGGGCACCCAAAATCTTCTCCGAAGCCCTTGCAATTTGCTCCGAAGTAATAGGGGCCGAAGAAGCTAAAAAATAAATCAAATTAGTCTTTCTTCGAAGTAAATATGTATAATACATGTTGGATTCGAAGTTACCTGCAGGGCTCGAAGTCAAGTTAATCTTGCGGAGACCGCCTTCCGAATCATCCTCGAAGATGACAGGCCAGTTGGCCATCAGCGGAGGAATTTGCAGTCCGATGAATTCTTCGGCTAAGTCCCGCATGCTTAACCTTCGGCTAATCTTTTGAAGCAGGTTAAGACGAGCTTCGAGTTGGCCTTCGTTGGGCTGCACTAAGGCTTCTTTCCGGAATTGAATTTCTTTAAGAGGCCCAGCCAGAGGACTGCTTGCTCCAACTTCGGCATAGAACCATCTCAGAACCCAATCAGTGTACCATCTGGCATTGATGGCCTTGGCAGGAAACTGAAGGGCATACTCATCTCGAAGTCTAAAGTTGATAGAGCCGAAGGATATCACTACTTTTTCACCTCCGGAGCCTACGAAGGTTTTTGGTTGGCAAGTTGCTCTATGTAGTGCAGCGAAGATTTCTGCCCTCCCCTCACAACCTTCGGCCCTCAGCGCCCATTCGAAGATAGCTAATCTAGCTACCGCATTCGGAGATAGTTGGGGGAGGGTTACATGGAACAGATCGAGTACCTCCGCCAGGAAATCCACTGCAGGGAGGCCCAAGCCAGCTTCGAAGAAGGCTTCGAATATATACCACTACTTCTCCGGGTCTTGGCGATGGAATCGATTCTTTGCCCGGCTTCCGGATCATAACTCCATTACTAATTTTTCCCCCTGCTGTGATTGCCAAAGACTCCCTCTTGCAGGTAGAAGGCCCCAACTCAAAAGATTGATCCAAATACTTTGTCGATGGCGGGCACAGACCATGGTCATCGGTGATTTGGGGATTTCTCCCTCCTGCCGCCATGGATGCCGCCGTCGACGCTGCCGCCGCCGACGTTGCCGCCACTGCTGCTGCAGCCGCCTGCTGCCGAGCCAAGACCGACAGAGGTGTTGATCCCTTAGTCTTCGCCATTGCGGTCGCCGGATTGCTTTGAAGAAATGGAGGCTAGGGCTCAAGAACTCAAAGGGCTCGAAAAGTTTTGGATTGCGAGAATGCGGTGAAAAGGTAACTGGGTAACTTCTAGACCTTCTATTTATAGCCCAGACTTCGCTTTTTTACCATTAATCCATGTCGTTTCGTATTCTTGCCGTTACTTTTCCCCGAAATTAACTCTTACTACAGTTTCCGTTAGAAACAAAAACTTAACGGCTATTTTCTCTGAGTCTAAAAGACTTTGAACTTCTTGAGTCGGTTCTAAGATAGTTCGAAAAGCAATTACCTTAAGACTGATTCGAAGTTCATATCTTCATGCATTTCGGAGATAAAATAAAACCAATAACCCCTATGTTTGGTTATTTTTCCTTCCGTATACTGCTCTCCTAACGTTACAGGTCAAACGGAGAAGCGTATTCGAGGGGCTACTGTTGGGGGAAAATATCTCATCTTCGGGGTAATTGCCGAAGCAACATAAAGGCAGACAGCGGATTCGAAGGTTCTCAGACGATCATCTTCGAAGATACCTGGAACCGAGTTCGAAGTACGAAGATAGGCATTGGTTCGGAGTACATCTTCGAACTAAGGCCCTTCAAGTTCTTTTCTGCCAGCTAAGATGGAAGACTTATCTTCTTTCTCATTAGATTAGTCGTTTACCATTTTAGCCCTATTAAGGGAACCGAATAGTTTCCACTATGTCGGTTGTAAAAGAGGGGTAAATAGGTCTTTTCCTTAATGTTTGGGCCTATAAATACCCACCATTTCACCCTGTAATACGGACCGAATACAAGTTATTCAATACACACATTCGAACTATTCTAAGTTATTATCCTTTCGGAGGCTTAGAACAGTTTGCTTCACAAACACTTCGTTTGTTAGTTTCTTTTCCACAGAAACCTGTTAGCGTAATCTTTTACGCCAACAATTAGGTAGTAATTTATTCCCAAGATAATATACTAAGATACTAAGAAACGACTTGACCTGGAGATTTAATTATCGTGCTCGAACTCGAATAACTGGATCTTGGTATTCATTTATGGTTTTATCATTGGTAGGTATGTCCTCATCATTTGTGATGAGTGATTGACAAGGATGAGCGATCGAGTGATTGAGTGAGTGATGGTTTGATTGCATCGACGGGTTCAATGTGTGTTTATGAATGGTCTATGCCGAGGGTGTTCAGTGTGCATTGCGTCTCTTGTTTTGGCTTGTCTCATGTGTGCAGGGTGGAGATGCTAACCAACTATTAATGATGGGTGATCAAAGGTCGAGCGGGGAGCTCGATGCCAGAGGATCAAGGATGCCGGGTGAAGTTGGAGATGATCTCAGAAGTGCACGAAAAGATAGAGCAAGACATGAACGGACATATGGTCGATACAGGGTGACGGTCAAGTAAGCGAAAAGGAGGCCAGTGCAAGTGATCAGCGGCTCGAGGGGATCGAGAGCGGGAGAGATTTGCTGGCAGTCGAGTTCGTGGATTGGCGTCACATGTCGGCGATCGAGGAGGCTTTGTCGATTTTTGCTGAAAATCGTCTGATCTTTAAATGTTTCTTTAATTCCAAGAATTAGGATTCTATTTGTGTTTAGTATTTTAGAGTAAGTGTAAACTTTTAGTATTTTTCAGAAATTCCATATTCTGAAAATATATTAAAAGATTAGAGTCAAGTTGTAATAAAAAGTAGAGTCTAATGTGGGTATTTTCAGAATATGTAATTCTAAAAATATCTCATGGTCCTTTAGTTAATCTGAATATTCTCAATGGTCTATTTGTAAAGTGTCCCTCTAGGGTGGCTTATAAAAGGGGGTCCAAGGCCTAGGGTTAAACCTCTCCTCCCCTCTTTGGCTGCTCACTTTTTGGGCTGAAATTAATCTATATCAATTCATTAAATGAGTCCTTTGTAGCTTCTGTTTTATAATCATCATGAAGCTACAGTTATCCCAGATGGTGAACACAGTCAGGAGAAATGAACTAGGTATTTCTTTCTTGCGAAATCAGTTTTGATTCCGATTTTTGAGCAGGTTCTGTGCTGATTTTGGATCCGAGTTCTTCATAGATTTTGATGATCAAGTCTCCAGGGTTCCATTTTTAAAATTTGCAAGAGTTTTTGACCATTGCTGCATATATTTTTCTGCTCAAGAATGTGCCAAAAAGATTCTAAAAACTTGAGATTTCTGTTGTATACAATGTTCTGTTTTTAGTCTAGATTCAATCTTTCAGGAATTGTTTCATCTGTTTTGGTACTATTTTTGGACCTAAGTTCGACATAACTTTTGTTGTCCAAGTTTCAAAGATTTTAGATATGAAAATTACAACAGGTTCTGACCATAGATGCATATAGTTTTTGCTCTCTTTTTTGGCTATGGACTTATTGGACATAATTTTGGAGGCTGAATACTTTTAGCTAAACTCATATCAGTTTTCTAATCTATGCCTTTTACTTTGAGTGATTTCCTATTCCTATTCTATTGCCGTTACTTGCTATTGCTATTTTGGATGATCTACAGTGACATAATTCCCCTTGTGCGCAAGATCCATCAAAGTGATTACTGTAGCAATCTAATCAGAGCCACTAATCAGTATTTGTAGAAATCTGCTGTTTCAGTTTTTGAGGGAGCTACTGTTTAGTTTTTCTTTGCCTCAGTTCAATGTGATTTTCTCAGCACGAAGTAGCAACTGATCAAGCTTCGATTCTGGACGAAGTGGTAACTGTTGCTCCAAGAGAGGTTCCAATAGCTAACCCTTTGGTTCATGATCCTGAATCTGACGAAGACTTTGAGGGGGCCTTCGACCCTCCCAGTAGCCCCATACTCATTCGCCGACAGGATTTCAGAGGTAAACTTCATTAAAGCACCTTTTTCTTCACGCCATATAAAATTATGCAATATATAATACCTTTGATTTTGCAGGGTCTGCTCCCATGGAGACGACTCCTCCTGTGAAGACTGCTCCTGGGCCTTCGACATCTCCGAGGTCGGTTCCAGAGGAAGTTATAAAGATGGGCCCGGAAAAGGTAAAGGAAAAATGGATCCTTTTCCTGCTCCAAACTCAGGATTAACTCCGTCAGAATCGACAGACGGAGGACAATCTGCGGAGGGGGGCCAGTCCACCGAAGCTTCAGGGGATGCGGTGCAGCGCTCTGGCCCTTCACCCAATGAAGATGACCAAAGCTCCTTTTCTGGAGCGAAGGACCGGACTTCGGACTCTGCTAGAGCCTTTGGCTCGAGCTAATCGTGAAGTTGGGGAGACTGACTTGGTAGCCATACGTGGGGAGGCTGAGGGGTCAGAGCTGGATGCAGCTTTGGAATGGGCAACATACCAGGTATGAATTATCTGCAAAAACAGGATTAGTTTCAACTTATAAATAGTTTCTCACATCGCTTTTTCCTTCGTAGCAAACAGTCTTGGCTTGAGCTGCAACTGTTTCGAACGAGCGGGAAAGCATTCGTCTTAAGGAGAAGATTACTGCTGTACAAGGGAGTCTTGAGAGCTCTGAAATTCGAATTTCCAGCTTGGACGAGATGGTAGCAGCAGAGAGAAAAGCTAGACTTGGTCTGGAGGCTGCTAATCAGAAGCTCGAAGCCGAACAAATCGTGCTTCAGGTTGAAATAGAAAGAATGCGAACAGAGCAAGCAACCGTGGGGGCTGAGCTGGTCAAGATCCGAGAAGAACAAACGAAGTCCATGGAGGAGGCCAGCAACTTGCTTAGCCAGAAGAACTCCTTGTTCACGGAGGCAGCCAAACTATCTTCTTTGGTAGATGAGCTGTCTTCGTCAAGGGATAATTTGGTCGAAGACAAAGTGAAGTATGAGAAGGTAGCTGCGGAGGCCATGGACAACCTTCTAGGTGTTTTAGAATACTTTGGTACTTCTTGGACATTACCTTCGACTGGCGTTGTCCCCTTGCTACGACGATTGAAAATGATCCAAGGAGCAGCGAAGATGATGAAGACAGCGGGTATTCGGTATGGGGAAATCTCCGGCCAAGTATCCGCTCTCGGAATACTTCGCTACTACGAAGATCTAGGGCTATCTGTAGCACTAGACTCGGGGGCGGCTCCCATCACCTTCGATGACAGCCAGCTATTAAACCCTTATGAAGACGTGGCCGCAGCCTGGCATGCCTTCCAAGCATCTTGGAGAGCCGAAGGTCGATCAGCGATCAAGGCTTGGATTGATGAAGGACTTCGCCAGAAACAAGCTCGGTCACAGGCTTCGAGCAGCCAGCCTCCGCCAGACCCGCAGGTCTAGTTTTGTTTAGGTCTTTGAACATGTAAAAATTTATGCTTTCATCTATTATGAATGAAGACTTATTTGGAAATGTTTTTAGGCTTTCCTACCTCTTATGGATGATCTCTAAGTATTAGATGTTACCGAAGAGCTTCGCCTGCTATGGGCTACCTTCGACCTTCTAAGACTTCACAAACGACCTTGATTTCTGATTCCTCGAGAAAGCTCCGGTGCGATTGCGCCCGCAATATACAAAGATATATTATCTTACATTAAAGAGGAGGAAAAGGAAGTTAACTTGGAAACTTCATCTTCTAAAGACATTGAGTGGTCTGAAGAAGAGAATACTGCTGAAGAACAAACAAAGAAACCTGAACAACTTCGAAGCTAGGAGAGAAGCCCCAAGCGACATCGAACTTGGGCTGAACTCCAACAGGAACAAAAAGATTTTCGAGCTTCGAGGGGAGGGAAAAGAGTTAAACATAATGTTATTAGGACTCCTGGCTCCGGAACTAGTCGTTCTGGCTTTAGTGGAAGCTCTAGTGATCGAAGGCGTGTTTGTTTCCTTCTTGGCATAGATATAGACTTTTCGTAATATAATGTAATCTGTTCGAATGATAAAGATTAAAGTTTTAAAATTGTCTCCCTACTTTCCAGCCCCTCTTTGGGTGTAAGCAACTTCAAAATTCAGTCGAAGATGGTTACGCGCAACGAAAATAACTTAGGAGTAAAATTTTGGAGGCTTAGAGCCCCTTAGCAACTTAGAGATTGATTAAAATCTCAAAGAATGCCTTCGACTACTTGGAGTCTGAAACTTGGTAGCTTAGTAACTTTTTGTTTGAATGTAGTCACTTCATACTAATTTTTCGGATACCTTAGCATCCAAACAATTTTTCACTTTGGACTCTTTTTAGAGACATTCGAAGCAATCAGCTCAAAATCTTTTTTGTTTGGCCTCCTTCGCCTCTTTTGGCAAATGCTATCAAACCAGTGGTTCGGAATTCGCATGGTGGTCTCCTTGGACTCTTTTTACGGATGCTTTCAAGCCAAAGCTTGGAATCCGCATCATTTGGTCTCCTTGGACTCTTTTTATGGATGCTTTCAAGCCGGTGGCTTGGAATCCGTTTTTCTGTGACTTTCCCACCTCGCCGGAAGCTTCGAACTAGTGGTTCGAAGTCCGCAAAATTGGTTCAAATGAATGACACTTCCCTCACAACCAACTTCATTCTTCCAGTGCGTCCACTAGAAGTAGGAAGTGTTTGAGAGGTAGGCATGCTTCAACTCTTTGCCTTCTAAATTAGCTAGCTTAAAAGAACCAGGGCGTCCTGAACGGAGAATAATATATGGACCTTCCCACTTATTTCCTAATTTCCCTAGTGCTATAATGCTTCACAAAACTATATGACCTGGCTTAAGTTCGTTAAGCTTAACCTTCGATTCAAACCAAGTCTTCGTTTGCTGCTGATATTTCAATAGATTGGCGACAGCTCGAAGTCTTGTTTCTTCTGTTAAATCAAGTGAAGCTTGCCTTTCTCCTTCTATTTCAGGTTCGGTGCTGTGAAGAGATCCTCCTTTAAGCTCCGTTGGCATCATAGCTTCATCTCCGAATAATAGTCTGAAAGGAGTAAAACCTGTGGACCTTGTTTGAGTGGTCCGAATGGACCATAAAATCTTCGAGAGCTCTTCAGTCCACAGCCCCTTTGCCAACCCCACTATTCTTCGATTTAGCCCTGACAAGATATTACCATTGTCCCTTTCGACAGCTCCGTTAGACTGAGGATGTCGTACAGCAGCAAAGCATATTTGTATGCCAAGATCTTCGCAAAACTTCCTGAAGGGCTCTGCATCAAACCATGTCCCATTGTCAACTGTTAGCTGCCGAGGCACTCCGAACCTGCATATAACACTTTTCCAGAAAAATTTTTGTACATTATTTGAAGTGATAGCTGTGAGGGGTTCTGCTTTTACTCACTTGAAAAAATACTCAATTGCTACCACTGCGAATTTAAGATTTCCTTTTGCTACTGGGAAGGGGCCAATAAGGTCCATGCCCCATCTGGCCATGGGCCAAACTAGAGCAATGACTTGAAGAGTTGTTGGCGGACGATGACTTCTTCTTCCCATCCATTGACAGCCTTCGCATGTGTGAACTAAGCTCTCCACATCAGCTACTATTGTAGGCCAATAAAGCCCCTGGCGAAGTGTTTTCCTGCCAAAGCTCGAGGGGCCAGATGGCTACCACAAAGGCCTTCATGAATTTCTCGGAGCATCTCTTGACCTTCGGCTTGAGATATACATCGGAGCAGAGGGGAACATACTTCGGCCTTATAGATAATATCGTTGATTATATGATAATTTCGAACTCTGAGCTTCAACCTCGAAAGTTGTGGCCCTTCAGGCAAATTTGCTTCACCTTGCAACAACTCCATAATTGAACTTCGCCAATCAGTGCTTGGGATGCAAAGAACTTCCGCAGAAGGGATCTGTGGCACCGAAGGTGAAGTAAGCTCTTCGTAAAAGGCTCCTTCCAGAATGTCCATAGCTTCGGCTGTAGCTTTTGCTAAGGTATCGGCTTGCATATTTTTAGCTCTTGGTATACTTCGGATGGAAATCCCTTTAAATGCTGCTTCAATCTTATGGATCTCTTCCAAATATTTTGCAAGCTGGGGGTGACGAACTTGAAAACTTTTATCAACGCGCCCTGCTACAATTTGAGAATCTGTTTTAATAACAACTCTTGTAGTGCCCAAAGCACGCGCCTTTCGAAGTCCTAACAAAATTCCTTCATACTCCGTTGTATTATTGGTGGACTTAAAGTTGAGCCTTGCGGAGTACATTGCTCTTTGCCCTGAAGGCGAAATTATTACTGCTTCGATGCCTGCTTCAGACGCTTGGAAAGCTCTGTCGGAGTATATAGTCCAAATTCCTTCATTTGACTTCTCCAGAGCCCATACCGCGGACGGAGTCCACTCTACCACAAAATCTGCCACCACCTGTGACTTGATCGCTGTCCTTGCCACGAAGGAGATGCCGAAGAGTGCTAGTTCAACAACCTATTTTCCAATTCTTCATGTAGAATATTTGCTTCGGAGCATATCTCCCAAGGGATACGAAGTTGGTACAATCACATTATGTGCTAGAAAGTAATGTCTCAACTTCCTCGAAGCCATTATCAGAGCATAGGTGAACTTTTCAAGCTCAGAATATCTTGTTTTCGCTCCAGACAATGCTTCGGATACAAAATAGACTGGGTTCTGCACCAACTTCCCATTGAAATCAACTTCTCTAACAAGGACGACACTGACAGCGGAGCCAGTAGCTGCAAGGTAAAGGAGTAGGTCTTCGTCCGCAATGGGCACCGTGAGTGTAGCGAGGTTACTGAGATAATTGTTAATATCATCGAAACTCTTCTGACACTCTAGTGTCCATGCAAAATCTTCGAACCCATTCAATGCTTTGAAAATGGGCAAACTTATCTCCGCAGACCTTGCTAGAAACCTGCTAAGTGCTACTAGGCGGCCAGTTAGCTTTTGCACCTGCTTTAAATTTTTCGGAGGAGCCATCATTTGTAATGCAGTTATTTGAGTAGGGCTAGCTTCGATCCCTCTACTCGAAACTAGATACCCTAACAATTTTCTAGCCTGAGCCCCGAAGATACATTTTTTGGGTTTGAGATGGACTCCACATGCCCGAAGGCTATCGAACATTTCTGCTAAGTCTATGCTATGTTGGTGCTTTAAAGCACTCTTTATTACAATATCATCCACATAGGCTTCTACATTGCAGCCTATTTGATGACCTAGAGCTTTAGCAATTAACCTCGAAAAAGTTCCCCCGACATTTCTTAAACCGAAAGGCATTCTTACATAGCAGAAGACTCCCGAAGGAGTTACAAAGCTTGTTTTAATTTCTTCTTCGCGCTTTAACCAAATTTAATGATCGCCAGAATACGCGTCGAGGAAGCTTAATAACTCTGAACCAGCAGTGGAGTCAACCAACTGATCAATTCGGGGCATGGGATAGGGGTCGCGGGGGCATGCTTTATTCAAGGATGTAAAATAAATACACATGCGCCACTTCCCGGAGGATTTCTTTCTGACGAAGACTGGGTTGGCTAACCACTCCGTATGAGCTACTTCTCTAATAATCCTAGCCTTCAGTAACTTTTCCACTTCTTCTTTAGCAAGGATGACCCTCTCCGCAGATAACTTCCGAAGTCCTTGTCGGACTGACCGAACCCTTGGGTTCACAAGCAAGCTATGCTCAATGATATCTCGACTAACTCCAGGGATGTCTTCATTAGACCAGGCAAAGACATCCAGATTTTCTTCAACTACCTTTTCTAACAAAGTAGCGATTTTTGGAGACAAATCTTTGCCGAACTGAAAAGAATAGTCTTTGCCATCTTTGACAATAACCTTCATTATAATTTCTCCGTTGGGGCTGGGTCTTGGGAAGGACTTCTTCGAAAGTTCACTTGAATTAGAGATATCCTCCAGATTTCCTTGTACATTGTTCACTTGTCTCGGGTCGAGAGGGGGGCCATGACCATATTCTGCTCTTCTTGCAGTGGCTTGATCTCAGAAGACAGTGAGTACTCCCGCTTGCGTAGGCATCTTCATACATAAATAATTATGATGCACCATGGCTCCGAACTGATTTAACACGCCCCTCCCGAAGATAACATTATATGCATAAGGGGCATCTACAACATCAAAAATCATCTCCTCCGTCCTTGCCAGTAAACCCTCTCCGAAAGCAACCTCTAGACCTATCTGGCCGAGGGCATCAAGAGGGGGTCTTGCGAAGCCTTGCAAGGGACGAGCTGTAGGAAGGAGATGTTTCCTGGAGATACAGAGCTGATCAAAGGCTTGAACGAAGATGATATCTACTGAACTCCCTCCGTCAATCAGCACTCTCCGGACTTCAGCCCCTACTATATCGGCAGTAATAATAAGGGGATCTGCATGCGGAAACTTTATGCCAACTGCATCATCTGCAGAGAAAGATATTGGCACATGGGACCACTCGGGCATGATAGCTGTGGATGAAGAAGTTACAATATGGCCCACTTCCCGGACATATTCTCTTCGCTGTCTCTTCGACATACTGCCGAGGGTCCCTCCTCTTGAAATGGGGAGGACTACTCTTTTGCCCCGATCTTGACCATCTTCCTGCTTCGGAGGTGGCATAATATTGACCACCGGAGGTTGTCTTGCAAGGTTGAAGTTGTCTATACGTGCCACAGCCTAGACAGGCTCCAGACGTACCTTGGAAGGAACTTAGTCAGTAGTGCCTCGACCCGAGGTCCTTTCAAGTTACTCACCTCTTAAATCGAGTATAGACTTGCATGCATCAGTAGAGTGACTCTGGTTCTCACCATGGACGCAGCAGAAGAAGGCCTGGGCTTTGCCAGTCAGCTTCGCTGGCGGCCTCCAGCCATTGGTCTTGCTTCCCAAGGCTTGTGAAGTTTTAGGGGCAAATTTCTGCGGAGGAGCAATGTTCAGGACTTCGGAGTGAGAATGCTTTTGCCCCCAACGTTTGTCATGCTGGACTTCGATGCTATGCCCCTGCGAAGGTGTTGAAGTCTTTACTTCTAACTTGACTTCTTGCAAGATTGACAGAGTTGAAGCAGTTCTTCAGAGCCACCCTTCTTCTGACCTAGCATATTCTTTAAAATAAGTCATCAGCTGAGCTACAGAGGATATCTGTTTCCGATGGAGTTTATCAAGGAGGCCTGCATGGGTAAGTCCCTCTTGAGCTGCATCAACCACGGAGGACATACTCAGCCCCTGTATTTGCGACTTCGTATGGGCGAAGTGTTTGAAAAATTGTCTTAAAGTTTCTCCAGGAACCCCACTCCCCCGGTTCCCCACGGACGGCGCCAATTGTTGGCGTAAAAGATTACGCTAACAAGTTTCCAGAGATTAGAAACTAACAAACGAAGTGTTTGCGAAGTGAACTATTTCAAGCCTCCGAATAGGATAATAGCTTGAAGTTATTCGTAGTTGTGTATTGAATAACTAAGTATTCGATCCTCATTGTAGGGTAGAATGGGGGGTATTTATAGGTAAAAATCTTAAGGAAAAGACCTTTTTACCACTCAATTACAACCGACATAGTGGAAACTATTCGGTACCCCTAATAGGGTTAAAATGGTAAAAGACTAATCTAATGAGAAAGAAGATAAGTATTCCATCCTTGCTGGCAGATAAGCTCTCTGAAGATTCGATGTTCGAAGTTATACTCTAAACGGGAGTCTGCACTGATGCTTCGAACTTGATCACGTACTTAACCGGAGTTAATGCTGGAACTTCTGTTTAGTAGATCGCCTTCGTCTTGTTACTGTAGAGACCCTGAGGATGAAGTATTTTCCCCCAACATGCCATATGACCGGAGATGCAACATGGTTCTCCAGCCTCACCACAACCAAGCAAAAGGAACATATCACATTCGGCAACAATCGAAGGAGTAGAGTGAAAGATAATGGTGTGGTAAGAATTAATTCGAATTTCACTCTCAAAGACGTTTCTTTGGTTGAAAACTTGGGACACAATTTGCTTTCTGTATCTCAATTGCTTGATGAGGGCTTCGAAGTGCGATTCCATCGCGATACTTCGCTAGTACTCAATTCTGATGGCGTTGTGGTTTGTAAGATCTTTAGAGTTGGGAGAGTTTTTGGAGCTAATTTTTCTGAGTATCTGGTTCTTCTCATTTTCTTGTTGCTCATTCGACTTCTGAGCTTTGTAAGTGGCATAGGAGACTAGGGCATATGAGCTTTGAGTTGCTCACTCGTCTGAGTGCCCTAGGTCTGATCCGATGATTTCCCAAACTCATGTTTGAGAAGAATTTAGTTTGCGCTCCATGTCAACATTGGAAAATGATTGCCGCTTCGCACTCGCTAGTCACCACAGTGATGACTGAACAACCCGGAGAACTTCTCCACATGGACACTGTAGGTCCTACTCGGGTTAGTTCTTTAGGCGACAAGTGGTATGTGGTAGTCATTGTCGACGATTTCTCTCTCTACTCTTGGGTTTTCTTTCTAGCTAGCAAGGATGAAGTGTTTTCACACTTTGGGAGCTTGGCTTTGAGACTTTTCACTGAACTCCCCGGTGCATTGAAATTCATTTGAAGTAATAATGGCACTGAGTTCAAGAACATTCTCTTTGTTGACTTTTGCATAGAGCATGGCATAAAACATCAATTCTCTGCTCCGCGAGTTCCTCAACAGAACGGTGTTGTTGAGAACAAGAACCACACTTTGGTTGAGATGGCTAGGACAATGCTTGATGAGCATAGGACTCCTAGGAAATTTTGGGCTGAGGCCATGAACACTACATGTTACATCTCAAACCGAATCTTTTTGCGCACAATTTTGAACTTGACTTCTTATGAATTGCATTTTGGGAGACATCCCAAAGTTACTCATCTTCGAGTTTTTGGTTGTCAATGCTTTATCCTGAAACATGGAAATTTAGATAAATTTGAGTCGTGATCTTCTAACGGGATCTTTTTGGGTTACACTACTCATGGTCACTCTTATCGTGTTTTTAATTTGGAGGCTAACACTGTCATCGAGTCATGTGATGTGACTTTTGATGAATCAACCCCCTCTGTTAGTTATACTTTTGAACAGGCAAATGAGCACGACATGGAACAGACCATCTTCGAAGATGAAGATCTTGGAGATTTCGAGGATGAACCCCTACTACCCTCAACATCAACCCCTGAAGCTGACCCCGCTTCGACTACATCGGCGCAAGGCCCCGAAGCAACTACCTCCACATCGGTCATCTTAGACCACACCAACACACAAGTTGAGAGGGAGATTACATCCCACTGCGAGGCTCCACACCATATTCAAAGGATGCATCCTCCTGAGCAGATCATTGGTGAGCTTGATCAAAGGGTAACACGTTCTCATGCTCATTTCATTGATTCCACTTTTGTTGCTTCTTTTGACCCCTTAGATGTTAGTCATGCACTTTCTGATTCTAGTTGAATCAATGCCATGCATGAAGAACTTGAAAATTTTGAGAGAAACCAAGTATGGACTTTAGTTGATCCTCCACCAAATGTTCATTTCATTGGAACAAAATGGATTTTCAAAAAAACAAGGGGAGGATGGGACTGTAGTTAGAAACAAGGCTAGACTTGTAGCTCAGGGTTATTCTCAATTAAAAGGGATTGATTTTACTGAGACTTTTGCACTTGTTGCTCGTCTTGAGGCCATTGGATTTTACTTGCATTTGCGGCATCCCGTGGTTTCAAACTTTATCAAATGGATGTAAAAAGTGCTTTTCTTAACAATACTAGAAAACTCCCCCTGTAGCTACGCCAGAATTAGGGTGTAGACATGCTTTATTTCATCTCTATGTCAATATAGACACGCATTCATAAAGCGTGTTAGAAGCGTCTTCATACGTACCGCATCAGACCTTGTAGAGATGAATTATTTATGCGTTGCTATGAAAGAAAGAGACAGTCTATAAACACGTTATTTGCATTTCTATAAATTTAGATACAATTTAATAGACACATATATAAAACGTCTGTAGTGGTGTAGTTACGTAGTATTTTGAAATTTCATTCACGTTAATAAATGTAGATACAATTTATAGATACATATACAAATCATGTCTAATTATATAGATGCGTTTTATAAGGACGCCTTATTGTGCAGTAATAAGTATAGAAACGAATTTGTAGAGCGCGGAACGTGACGTGGCAGATGATGTGGCACGTGACGTGGAAGATGACGTGGCAGATGATGTGGCAAATTACATGGAAGATGATATGGCGATTGACGTGGCACGTGACATGGCGGATGATATGGCAGGTGACACGTTTTTTATTAATACCACAATGCGTGTTAACAAATGTAGAAACAATATCATAGATACATTATAATTACACGTCTATGGATATAGACATGTTTAGTAGTTACATCACATTGTGTATTAAGAATTATAGAGACGGTTTATAGATACATATATTTTCATGTGTAGTAATATATAATGATTTTTTATTTGCATACATAATTGTAATATATATTTATATTTTATTATCAGACAATGTTTTATAAATAAATGATCTATTGGAAATAATTGACCAACAATTATTTGCTTCACCAAAAATATGAACCAATCAAAATACACAAAGACTACATATTGAAGTCAATCATTATTGCATTCCCTTGATGTGTATCAAGCCAATAAGAAAAAGTTGTTAACAATTTCATTTCATTTGACAACTCTGTATAATAACCTTGAATATTTTTAATACATATGCATAAATATTTTAAGAAAGCAATGCACATCATGGCAAATACAAATTTGGTACATGTATTTGCAGGGGATGGCATTATTCATGCAAAAGCTTCTCCAAACTGAACATATGTTTAACTCTTGTTCAACAAAACTTCAGCTGATTTATATTATGTTCACCAGGAGTGTTGGCTCATCATTTCAGTGTGAATCATTTCCCTGTAAACCACATGGCTTCAGGTTCTTGTACATAGCAAATTTCTCCTTTAGATGCACTCGAGGACATCATAGATTGTACCATCGAAATAATTGGCACAGAATCATCTATGACCTGAAAAATTCTTAATATGTGTTAGTATATAACCCATGCCATAAATCATATGTAGGGGAATGCAAAGTGGAAGTCGAAATAAAGTATCTTTCAGATATCAACATATTTTAGGGGAAAAGAAACATTGAATTTGCAGGTGTACTAATAGCAGCAACATCAACTGTCTTACGTAGCAAATAACCATAAATTGAACTGGAGCCAATACAGGACAGGATGAAATGCAGCAAAGAAACTTATACATATGAGTGTATCAGAGAATGAGTTTATAAAAAAAACTGTAGTGATGCCTAACAAATGAGTGGTGATAAATAAATATAATCTGATGAAGTTATATGGACAAATTTCAATTATTCAAGCACAATAGAGAAAGGAAGCTAATAACATAATATAAGTAACTTGGTGATCAACATGAAATTAAATGGCAGGAAGCCAAGAATGGTAAAGAAAAAACTAACGATTGAAACATTAGTCTTCTTGTCCACACCTTTTCATGAACTCTGCCAAGTGCATGGTATACTGTGTGAGCAAAGCAGATTTTCTATTTGGATAATAATTTGCAAATAAATGAGATGATGATTAATTTGAACCAACTAGTGCAGTAATTAAGTTATTGTGAACAAGACTATTGCCTTGATAAAGAAACATAGAAATAAAGACTATCACACAAATATTTCTAAATTTATTTCACCAACAAATATAAACTATGCTTCATTGTCCATTCTTGCTGGTCTCCATTGTAATTTTCTTCACCTGCAATGGCGCATGAGGTTAGATGAATACCACAAATTGAATATATTGCGGAATTGAAGGTTTATTCTTTAGAAAAAATCTTACATGTGAACGGGGCCAAGGTATAGTATAGCCAATATCATCTACTAGTTTATGAATCTCAAAAATAGGTCTAGGTATAAGCTCATCTCCTTTATTTCTAACGTCAACATTTTCAAGACCTTCAACATAAACCCCAATGTATTCCTTTCCAAGCATGGTTCCTCCAATTTCTTGTTTGCAATCAGTTGTCACCAACTGCACTTTGGCCACAATTCTTCCTTTGTTTCTTAGGGAAATAAGATAGATTGGAGAATGGCTCTACCATTTTGCTAAACAAGAAGGTAAGAGTTTTGTAATTTAAATAATTTAATTACAAAAGAAATAAGCATAATAGAAGCATACCGAATCAGATTGGCTCAAACTAGGGGCTTTAACTCTTCGAGTCCTCTAGAATAAACATAACTTAAATTAGTCAAAATACATCATCAGTAAAATAAGTTCAGCCAATATAGATTAACATTGCAATGTTAGTCTAGACATACCATGTTTGTCAATATGGGATCTTAGGAAATATTTGTGGCTGCATTAACATAGTTACCTTCATGAACAGAACTATGAATTTATTCCTCCTGTATTAAACAAGAGCCAAACAAGGAACATAACACAGGACTTATAAGCATGTTCAAATGTTGGGAATTAAATTACATAATTACCATGAGATTTAGTTTGCATGATGTACTGCATACTGTTGCAACCACATGGTCAGTAGGTAAAGACGTACGGTCTTCGGTGAATGTATCGTGCTGCAAAGTATAATAAACCATATTACATAATCCATTAGTATAAACTTTAATAGTATTGATGTAGATGAGTACATATGACAGAAAGTAGGTGATCTATTACCTGCACTTCATTTGTCGGAGAGTGCACATTACCAATTGTGTGCACAGGGCTATCATCAGTATGACTTTCTGGTTCTATAGGTTCATCCTTGAAAAAAAACAAGAGAAGGAGGGCTTACTTGTAATCACTGCTATCAATGAGAAAAAATATGTAGTTGCCATTCTGAAAAAGAAACAGATGCTTACTTCATCATCATGTAGATTGGCTACCATTTCTTTTATGAAATCCTATTCAGGAAAATTTTTTATCATGAAACCAACCATGCATTTCATCTTATTCTCCATTTCATTTAGTTCATCTTGGTACCTTCTTTCTTCCGCAGTTTGAGTGACAAAAGTTAGACCTTGGGACACTCGAACTTCACTCCAGTACTTATCATCATAGTACCCTCGTGCTTTTAACTCCTTAGCAACTATCCCATTGAAGACCTCATTAAAATCTTGCGCTGAAAGATTACCATTGTTCATTTGTTGCCTTTTTTCTAATTCCTCATATGATGCATTCTATAGAAATAAAAATAGTGTGAGGTCAAAAAATGGTAAACAAAAATTCAGATCGAACATAAATGCTTATGATCAGAAAATGTACCATTAGTGCATCCACTTTGTGAGTAGTGAATCTGCCATTCTTTTTCTTGTGAGCAGCCTCCCATAATTCAAGCCTATTAATCTTCCTTTTATGGTTAACTTCCTGCACAACATAGAAAATTGAGGCTCATTACAGATCTGAATTAGATGATTGTGAATACAAGAAGTAACTTGGGATGAATATATCCCACCATCTCTTTATTAAGCCTAGCATGGCTTTTTCTCCCAAATGTGTGTGTATTTTTTGTTCTTTTTCGATCCTAGAGTTTATCTCACATACTTTCTGCAAATAAAAGAGTGATGAAGTGATGTTACACTCGTTGCTTTCATCATGCATATAAATGATAAATAAAAGGGTGGTACCTTATGTGGTTATCGGCACCAAAATCCAACAAGGGCTTTCCATTGAAGTTCATTCACTTTTTTTGGTTTCCCATTTATGATTTCATCTAGAGATCTCTCTTCATGGTTGAAATATTGTTTCTTCAACTTTGATTTGTAGGATCGCCACCTATAGTTAACAGTCCTTATCACCCAGTCCCTTGTAAGATTTAGTGTTTGGCGGGGGAACTGAAACTTTTCCTATTAAAAGTAGAGGTAGTTGTTACTAGATGGATGGAAATTGAGGTACTTTTGATTGAGCTAGCTAGGAACATTAATTTTACCTCCACGTCATTGATTATTTGTTGCTTGTGAGTATTGAACATAGCATTGCCCATCTTTCAATGTGTAAAGGCGCTAATGATGGTTTTTCTGCTATCTGTCCAAGGTATTGTCCAAGAATGGAGGCTGACCTTTCATTTGGGACACCATTTTCATCAGTCCCTACAATTACCTTTCCTCCTTGTAAATCCACTAAATTTGAAACTCTGAACTCCCCTAAAACTTGTCTGACCTCTCCATTTGGCCCTACATATAGGAAATAGATTATGTTGACACTGAATTTGGATATGCAATAAAAACATGAAACTCACATATTATATTTATTGGGGTTCGCTGAGGAGCCATGCTGAATAGCGTGGGCCTCATGGCTCCAGAAGTGATGAGTCATTGTCAACGATAGTCAAAGAGGACTAAAGAAGAGAAGAGATCTGCTGTTTCATGGGCCGCATGTGACTCAGGTACACGGGCAGCGAGCGACTGTCGGGCAGAGGAGGCTGCGAAGTTGGGCTGGCCCAATCCGGGTGCATGGGCCAGAAGCAGTGGGAGACCCACTGGGCTGTTGACCAGGACTGACTCAGGTACACGGGCGGTGAGCGATTGCCGGGCTGAGAGAGCTGCGTAGTCTGGCCGGCCCAATCCGGGTACCTGGTGCAAAGCTGGTGGAGGCTTTGTCAGTTTCGGCGTAAAACTGACAACCGTTGATTCTGTATCCGACTGTCCAGAAGAAAAGCCGTAGTTGCTACGAAAACTTAGCTTCCGGATAAGTCATCTGTAACTCTAGGCCCACAGTCAGTCAGTCGTGTCTGTAAAAATACCTAAGGGCAGTAGAGTCTTTTCCTTTATTTTTGAGTCTGTAAAAAAACCCTAAGGGGCTGGTAGAATATTCCTAGTGTTGGGCTGCCTATAAATAGGACCCCAATCCCTAGGGTTTGGACTACCCTTCTAGAAATCACTTTTGCATCATTCATTGGGTCATTTTGCCTCTCACGTTTCCTCTCTCTCCTGTGTGCGCCGCCAGGCACTTGTTCTTCCCTGGTTACTGTGCATTTATTTTACTTCTGTGAGATTGAATTCCTTGTTCTTAGCTGAAGTGTGTGCATTTATTCCATTGTTTCAAGAAGCTTCGGTTGAGTGAGCTGTGTTGATTTTATTCCTGGGAATGTCCATCTCTTGCGTGTGTTCTTGGTGAGAAGTAGTACTAGTTCTTGCTGTTGCAAGTAGTACTGCTACTGTAGCTACAGTACTTGCTGCCAGCTTTTTACCTTCTACTGTACTGCCTTTTCGATCGAAGCAGATTGGAGTAAATGCCGTTTTGACTGTTTCTGCGAAGTCATCTTTCTCTGTTTGAAGCCCCTCAGCTCCGTGAGGTAGGCTTCGATCTAACATTTTCAAAGCTTTCGTTCAAACTGCGAACTTCGGCTCTTGTGTCTGAGTTGCTAGCTTCGAAGTTCTTTCTGAATGGACAGCATCGCATACTTCGAACAAGCATACTCCAAATCTATCTATTCGAAGTGCACACTTCGTTAGGCTTCGAAGTTGGGTTCGAAGCTTGTCTTTTCTGATAGACTTCGCTTGGATTTCTTTGTGGCGTGTCAGCCTTCGGTTCTCTTTCCGAAGCTTTCTCTGTTCAAAAATAGAGTGTAGGCTTCGGACCTGGTTTTCTGTCGTGTGACAGACTTCGCTTCTTTGTTCGAAGGTTGTCCTTTTGTGAGTTGTGTTTGAAGCTTTCTGTTCGAAGGTTAGCTTCGAAGTTTATCTGTTCAAAGCTGTGTTCGAAGTTTTGTCTTCGAAGTGCATACTTCGAAGCAGGCTTCGACTCAGTCACCTTGCTCCGAAGCTCTTGGTTCGAAGCTGTGTTCGAAGCCTTGACTTCGAAGTACATACTTCGAACCAGGCCCCGGCTTTGTCATACTTCGCTCCGAAGTACACTTCGCAACTTGCCACTTCGAACTAGGCTAGACCGTGCCACCTTCGGCATCTCGGACAGACTCCGTCACCAACCTCCGAAGCAGACCTCGACGTGCGAAGGGGGCTTCGCCAAGTTCCGAACAGGAGACAAATTTGGACAGTAACTTCTCTTTTCATCTTACACATACTTAGATCATTTCATTGAGAAGTTTAGGCCTGATTCACCATGTTTATCTGCCTAGCTGCACTACCTTAGTTTTACACTGTTTATCATCAGTTGCTTCTAGGTTAGAAACCTTTAGACTTAGGCCTTCTGTTTATTTTCTGCTGCGTAGTCTGTTGAGGTGCATTGGGTATTGGGAGCAGGCCATTGATTCGAAAGAATTTTTTAAGGCGCCCATTCACCCCCCCTCTGGTCGCTACTTTCGGTCCTACAAGTGGTATCAGAGCTGGGTTAGGGTTTTTCCATACCTTAACCGGTTCTAAACCCCAGTAGTGACCATGACGTCTCCCGGCAAGGTCCCGTCCTTGGAAGCCTATGGCTATAATTATTGGAAGACTCGCATGCGAGCCTATCTCATGAGCCAGGGTTCGGACATATGGGACATTTGCGTTCACACCACATTTGTCATTTTGCCAGTCGCTGAGCATGGTACTGCTGGTATCATTGCTCAGCATCTGAGCAACAGTAAGGCTGTGAACATTTTGTTTTCTGGTTTAGGTCCCACTGAGTTTGAGCGTGTGAGTCATCTCTCCACTGCGAGAGAGATCTGGGCTACCCTCAAGGCACACCATGAGGGAACAGCACAGGTCAAGGCTCGGCTCTATCAGACCTACCGGCGTGAGTACGAGAACTTCACACAGAAGCCGGGTGAATCTATTGAGGCTTTGTTGGTCGCTTTCAGTCGATCATTAACAAGCTTCAGGACAACAAGGCTGAGGGTGCTCAGTTAGTCTCAGATCATGAGCAGGCGCTCAAGGTTCTTCATACCTTGGACCCAAAGATCTGGGAGATCAAGGTATCCTCTATCGTTGAGAGTACTTCTTATGATACCTTGACCATTTCTGAGTTGTTTAGCAAGCTGAAAGCCACTGAGGTAGATATCCAGTTGAGATCAAATCTCACTGGTTCTGGATCAAATCCCTGGCCCTTGCTACACCTTCAGTTGATCCCTCTGCTGTGAGCTGTGCTGGGTTCTCTTTGATGTCTATCACTGAGGATCAGCTTGAGTTGTTGGGAGATGATGATTTGTGTCTCTTTAACAACCGGGTGCGTCGTGTCTATGATAAGAGAATGTTCAAAAGACACGGCACAAAATCCGGATGCTTTGAATGTGGTGATCCAGGACACTTCATCGCCGACTGCCCCAAGCGCAGTGGATACAAGAAGGGCACCGGCAGCAGCTTCCACGACTCCGGCAAGCATGAGAGCCCCTCCTTCAACAAGGGCAAGCCGAAGACTCGCTTCTTCAAGAAGGCCCTGAAGGACTACCGGCGAGAGAACAAGAAGCGCGACAAGGCCTTCTTCGCCGAGATGGAGAAGAGCTACTCCAAGCAGTCCACGTCTTCTTCCTCTTCATCGAGCTCAAGTGATGAGGAGATCGCCATCAGGAAGGGGAAGGACAAGAACGATCCGGCGGGCCTCTGCTTCATGGCTTTTGGAGACAAGCCGAAGAGCCACTCACGCCAGCGCCGAAGATCCCGCAAGAGCTTCTGCTCAATGGCTCTTGGAGATAGAGAAGAAAAGAGCTCCTCCGACGACTCCGACGACGACGACAATAAGGTATCATCCTACGAGCGCGAAATAGTTGATTTACTTGAGAGCAATCGTCAGGAGTTGAGATATCGGGAAAAACTGCTTAGGGGGGCTAAGAAATGATAGACGAGTTAGAGAGTGAGCTAACCGTAGCCAACGGTAGAATTGAAAGTCTATCTTCTTCCCCTTGCTTGGGTGATAGCAGTGAGTGCCCGAAGTGTGAGGTGCTTCTGTGTGACCTGTCAACTCTAAAGTCCAGGTACACAGAAAGGGTTGAGGAGAGGGACGCTTTGGCCACTGAGCTTGAAAGCGCTCAGCTGGAGCTGAAAGATGCTCAAGCCACTGTCGTCGCACCCTGTGTTGATTGCCCATCTCATCTAGCTGCCTTAGCTGAGCTGAAATCCAAGGGTAATGAACATTTGGGTGACTTGGAGAGGTTGAGAGCTGAGCTTGCGCAGACTAGGCTAGAGCTTGAGACATTGTCAGTTCCACCCACTGTCTGTGAGAACTGTCTGTCTCTTAGGATGGAGCTAATCAAGCTGAAAGCTGAAAAGTCTGTGCAAGTAGAGAGTGAGTGTGAGACCTGCTTGTCTCAGGTGGAGGTTCTAGCTTCCTTGAGAGAGGAGCTAGCAGATTCTTAGAATGAGAACTTTTACCTCCGTTCTATCCTGAGTTGGATCAGTGCCAGAGAGCCACAGCTTGGCATGATGATCCAGCGGTTCAAGAGGCAGGATGGGTTTGGGGTAGGTTACACCTACACCAAGGCTGACTTTGAGAGTGCCATCAGCCGGGCAGTGGAGTGGAGTAAAATGACTCCAGAGCAGAGGTATCCCAAGACTCACTCCACTGAGTCTTCCCAGGCTTGTCAGCCTAAGGATGGAGTGATCCATAAACCACCTAAAGCTCCACCTAAGAAACCTATCTGGGTTCCAAAGCCCAAAAATCTCCACACTTCTCTTGACTCTCTTCCTGGACCCTCTCAGCCCAAAAAGACCATACCAAACACTACCAAGCCCAAGAATCCTAAACCTCAACCACATCCCAAGAAGCCCACCTATCATTGTGAGTACTGTCAGAGAGACGGGCATCTTGCGGAGTTCTGCTTCAGAAGAAAGCGGGCTGAGAGAGCAGAGAGGGCTCGTAGTGATCAGGAGCAGTTCTATCAGCAGGGTGGTAGACTGTGTGTTCCTCGGCGCGGGGAGAGGCTGGAGGCCAGGCCGCGTCGTGTAGGTGGTGGTAGAGGAGACGGCTTTCTTGCCCGTGCTCCAGTTGGTGGTATCCGTTCCGGCAGAGTTCCAGACCGTGTTGGCTACAGTTCTGGACCTCGTGGCCGCAGGGTTAGGCAGAACCGAGGACCACGCTTTGAGCCGCGTTTTGGTCCAAACTCTTTTGATGGTTTTCGCTTTCCATCTTTTGAGCAGATGGCTCGACACTGGTTTAGCTCTTTTGCTAAATCTGGTGCCGAACCATTTGCTCCCACTTACAGACACTGATTGTGCAGGACCGGGGACTGGAGGATGTTTGGATCATGGACTCAGGATGCTCTCGCCACATGACGGGACATCGCAGATGGTTCTCCAGTCTCACTCCCCTGAGCTCCAAAGAGTATATCACATTCGGGAACAGCGGTCAAGGGAAAGTAAGTGGCATAGGCTCAATTAGCATTTCAGATCATTTCTCTTTGAAGAATGTTGCTTTGGTTAAAAATTTGAACTTCAACTTGATTTCTGTGTCGCAACTTCTTGAGGATGGTTTGGAAGTGCATTTTAAGAAGGGCAATTCTTCTGTGGTTGATCCTAGAGGGTCTTTGGTTTGTCAGATTTTACCTTTCGGTAAAGTTTTTCGAATTGATTTCTCTAGTTCTTTTGGCCCTTCTCGCTGTTTGATTGCTGGATCTTCTTCTGAGCTCTGGAAGTGGCATAGGAGGTTAGGTCACTTGAGTTTTGATCTGCTAGTCAGGTTAAGCTCTATGGACCTCATCCGAGGATTGCCCAAGCTTAAGATGGAGAAGGATCTAGTTTGTCATCCTTGTCGTCATGGGAAAATGGTTGCCGCTTCTCACTCACCTGTGACTCAGGTGATGACTTCGTATCCGGGTGAGCTTTTACATTTGGACATTGTAGGTCCAGCTCGGGTACGCTCAGTCGGTGGGAAGTGGTATGCACTTGTGATTATTGACGACTTTTCTCGATTCTCGTGGGTTTTCTTTTTGGAGTCTAAGGATGAAACGTTTCAGTTTGTTCATGACCTGATTTTGAAGCTGAAGAATGAGAACAATGGTTGGATGCGAGCAATTCGCTCCGATAACGGCTCTGAGTTCAAGAACTCTCAGTTCGTTAGCTTCTGTAGTGATCAGGGTCTGGATCATCAGTTTTCTTCTCCTTACACTCCCCCACAGAACGGCGTTGTGGAACGAAAAAACCGCACGCTAGTTGAGATGGCCAGGACGATGCTCGATGAGCACAGGACTCCTAGGCGTTTTTGGGCTGAAGCCATGAACACGGCTTGCTATCTGGCCAACCGCATCCTTCTTAGAGCTTACCTTGGTAAGACATCATATGAACTGCGGTTTGGGAGACAGCCCAAGGTGAGCCACTTGCGAGCATTTGGCTGCAAGTGCTTTGTGCTCAAGAAGGGAGGGCACTTGGACAAGTTTGAGTGTCGTTGCTGGGATGGTGCTTTTCTTGGTTATGCTTTGCATTCTCGAGGTTTTCGTGTTTGGAACCTCGAATCCCAGCTGCTTGTCGAGACTTGTGAAGTTTCTTTTGATGAGTCCTTGCCTTCTTTGACTCCTTCTTTTGAGCTTTCTGGTGATGATGAGCTCGGAGAGTCCATCTTTGAGGAAGATGAGGATACTCCAGCTGCTGATGAGGGCGGGCCTTCTGCATCCCCCGCAGAGCCCACACCTTCTGAGACTTCGACTGATGATGAGGGCGGACCTCTGATCACTTCTTCCACTTCGATCGAACCCCCTCAGTCGAGTCCAGAGGTGCCAGCTGCTGACTCAGGTGAGGTGACTTCAGATCACCAGGGAACCCGAGCAGTTCAGCGTGACCATCCCTCAGAGCTCATCATAGGTGATTTGACTGAGAGGACTTTGCGTTCTTCTGCCTCTCTCGCTGTGTTTGCTGAATCTGCGTTTGTTGCATCTTTTGAGCCCAGAGATGTTTCTCATGCTCTTTCTGATTCTAATTGGATTAATGCTATGCAAGAAGAGCTTGAAAATTTTGTCCGCAATCGGGTTTGGACATTAGTTGAGCCGCCACCAGGATGCAACCCCATAGGCACCAAGTGGGTATTCAAGAACAAACAAGGTGAAGATGGGGTTGTGGTGCGCAACAAGGCTCGATTAGTTGCCCAGGGTTATTGCCAGAAGGAAGGTATTGACTTTGAAGAAACCTTCGCTCCTGTTGCCCGTCTTGAGTCCATTCGCATTCTTTTAGCTTTTGCCGTTTCGAAGGGTTTTAAGCTTTTTCAAATGGATGTTAAGAGTGCTTTTCTGAACGGGTACATAGAAGAAGAGGTTTATGTTAGGCAACCCCCCGGTTTTGAGAACCCTAAGTTTCCTCGACATGTTTTAAGTTGCACAAAGCTTTATACGGGTTGAAGCAAGCCCCCAGGGCTTGGTATGACCGGTTGAAGCAATTTTTGGTGGGGAAGGGCTTTGTGATGGGTTCTGTGGACAAAACTCTCTTCTTGCTCAGAGATGCTTCAGATTTCTTAGTCGCTCAGATTTATGTGGACGATTT
>JAAALK010001874.1:0-50207 GCA_019279435.1 Zizania palustris
TCTATGACCGAGTTAAAGAAGTAGTGGAGCGACTACTCAAGGCTGAATTTATTAGGCCGTGCAGGTACGTGGAATGGGTTGCTAACATTGTGCCTGTAGAGAAGAAAGGGAGCGGCAAGATACGGGTATGCATTGATTTTAGGGATCTGAACAGAGCCACTCCAAAAGACGAGTATCCAATGCCGATAGCCGACATGCTAATCAACGACGCTTCAGGACACAAGGTACTAAGTTTTCTTGATGGCAATGCTAGTTATAATCAAACCTTTATGGCCGAAGAGGACGTCTACAAGACTGCCTTTCGATGCCCTGGTTTTGTTAGTTTGTTCGAGTGAGTCGTCATGACTTTTGGTTTGAAAAATGTCGGCGCCACGTATCAGCGCGCTATGAACTTGATCTTTCATGACTTGTTAGGAGTTATGTTAGAAGTTTACATCGATGATGTCGTGGTCAAATCGGACGCTATGGGAAACCATTTAGCCGATTTGAAGGTTGCTTTCGATAGGATGCGACAGTATGGGTTGAAAATGAACCCACTCAAGTGTGCTTTTGGTGTGTCGGCGGGTAAGTTCTTAGGTTTCATGATTCATGAGAGAGGCATAGAAATTGATCCTAAGAGACTTGAGAAGGTTAGAAATGTTGCGGCGCCGACATGCAAAAAGGATGTACAAAAGTTGCTAGGCAAGTTGAACTATTTGCGTCGCTTTATATCCAACTTGTCCACAAGATTGATGCCTTTGTCCCCATACTCCAACTAAAGAACGAAGCCGAGTTCACTTGGGGGGCAAGCCAACAAAGTGCTTTCCAAAAGATCAAGGAGTGCTTGTCGTCACTACCTGTGGTGAGTGCACCCAAGGCCGGGATTCCGTTTCGGCTATACATCACTGCCGAAGATGGCGTGATCAAAGCCATGCTGACCCAGGAGGTAGAGGGGAAGGAGTACATCATCACATTCTTGAGCCGCCGCCTGCTGGACACCAAAACAAGGTATGCATTTGTGGAACGATTCTGTTTATCATTTTACTACGCGTGCACCAAATTGCGCCATTATCTTCTCCCCACTACATGTGTTGCCGTTTGCCAAACCGATGTTATAAAGCACATGTTACAGAAGCCGATTCTAAGTGGAAGAATCGGAAAATGGGCTTACGCATTGATTGAGTACGATTTGGCCTACGAGCCCCTAAGAGTGATGAAAGGCCAAGTCGTAGCTAACTTTATAGTTGACAATCACATAGATGTTGGCTGGAGTGATACTATTGCTTTAGTTGAGGTAGTACCATGGAAACTTTATTTTGATGGTTCGGCTTGCAAGAGTGGCTAAGGTATTGGAGTGGTTCTCATATCACCTAATGGTATGCACTTTGAAACTTCGGCCCAACTAGATTTTTCTTCCACCAATAACCAAGCCGAATATGAAGCCTTATTGCTAGTCCTTGAATTGCTAGACTCTGTAGGTGCTAGGCATGTTCACGCATATGGTGATTCGTTATTAGTAGTACAACAAGTATCTAAGAATGCTCAATGTTTTAATGGCTTGTTGAATAGTTACTTGGACAAATGTCTAGACAAGTTGCTACTTTTAATGATTTCAAAATATCTCACGTGTCAAGAGAAGCCAATTCAATCGCTAATGATTTGTCTCAACAAGCATCTGACTACCAAGTCAGGAGAGGGAAATTTTCTGTATTGGAGAAGCCGGTGTTTAGTCTCACTGCCGAAGCCAGTGACGGTTGAGGAGCCATGCTGAATAGCGTGGGCCTCATGGCTCTAGAAGTGATGAGTCATTGTCAACGATAGTCAACGAGGACTGAAGAAGAGAAGAGATCTGCTGTTTTATGGGCCGCGTGTGACTCAGGTACACGGGCAGCGAGCGACTGTCGGGCAGAGGAGGCTGCGAAGTCGGGCTGGCCCAATCCGGGTGCATGGGCCAGAAGCAGTAGAAGACCCACTAGGCTGTTGACCAGGACTGACTCAGGTACACGGGCGGTGAGCGATTGCCGGGCTGAGAGAGCTGCGGGGTCGGGCCGGCCCAATCCGGGTACCTGGTGCAAAGCTGGTGGAGGCTTTGTCAGTTTCGGCGTAAAACTGACAACCGTTGATTCTGTATCCGACTGTCCAGAAGAATAGCTTCAGGATATGTCATCTGTTACTCTAAGCCCACAGTCAGTCAGTTGTGTCTGTAAAAATACCTAAGGGCAGTAGAGTCTTTTTCTGTATTTTTTGAGTCTGTAAAACCCTAAGGGGCTGATAGAATATTCCTTGTGTTGGGCTGCCTATAAATAGCACCCCAACCCCTAGGGTTTGGACTACCCTTTTTGCTGAAATTGAATATCACTCTTTTGGGTCATTTTGCCTCTCACGTTTTCTCTCTCATTCCTTGCTTGCGCCGCCAGGGAGTTCTCCCACTGTGTTTCTTGCCGTGCTTTTAATGCTGCAGTAAATGCTCTACTTCTTTGTATGCTGCATCTGCAAAGTTTTTAATGGCTCATTTTCGTCTTCAATGCAAGTTTCCCTGTGATTTTTGAGCCTCTGTAGGCTTCGGCAGGTGTGAAGAAGCTTCTGTTCTTCACGAACAGAGTACTAGTTCTTGCGTTTTGCAAGTAGTACTCCACTGTAGCTACAGTACCTCTGCGCCAGCTTTTTACTTTTACTGTGCTACTTTTCGATCGGGTTGATAGGTCTGAAATCGCTTTTCTGACTGTGTCTGGCGAAGCCTCTTCTCTGTTCGAAGCCCCTCAGCTCCGTGAGGCAGGCTTCGATCGAACATCGTTAAAGGGTTCGCTCAGACTTCGAACCTAGGTCTTTGTGTCCTGTGTCGCTTGCTTCGAAGTATTTTCTGAACGGACAGCATCGCATACTTCGAACGTCAGTGCGAAGGTACTCTGGCCCTAGCTGTTCGAAGTTCTCACTTCGTTAAGTTTCGGAGTTAAATTCGAAGCTTGCCTTTTCTCTTAGCTTCGCTTTGATTTCTTAGTAGCGTGTCATTCTTCGTCTTCATTTTCGGAGCTTGCTCTTTTTGAAGGTAGAAGTTTGGCTTCAGACTTGATTTTCTGTCACGTGACAGACTTCGCTCCTTCGTTCGAAGGTTGTCTGTTTGTGTGTTCGAAGCTTTGTGTTCGAAGTTTCGTGTTCGAAGGTTTTGCTTCGAGGCTTTCGGTTCGAAGCTGTGTGCGAAGTCTTGTCTTCGAAGTGTATACTCCGAAGCAGGCTCCGGCACTGTTTTACTTCGCTCCGAAGCTCGTGAGTCGAAGCTGTGTGCGAAGTCTTGTCTTCGAAGTGTATACTTCGAACCAAGCTCCGGCACTGTTTTACTTCGCTCCGAAGTACACTTCGCATCTTGCCACCTCGAACTAGGCTAGACCGTGACACCTTCGGCACTTCGGACAGACTCCGACATCAACCTCCGAAGCAGACCTCGACGTGCGAAGGGGGCTTCGCCAAGTACCGAACAGGAGACAACTTTGGACAGTAACTTCTCTTTTCACTCTATACATACTTAGATCATTTCATTGAGAAGTATAGGCCTGTTACAACTTGTTTATCTGCCTAGTTGCACCACTTTAGGTTTACACTGTTTATCATCAGTTGCTTCTAGGTTAGAAACCTTTAGACTTAGGCCTACTGTCTACTTTCTGCTGCATAGTATTTTTTGAGGTGCGTTGGGTATTGGGAACAGGCCATAGATTCGAAAGAATTTTTAAGGCGCCCATTCACCCCCCCCTCTGGTCGCTACTTTCGGTCCTACAAGTGGTATCAGAGCTTGGTTAGGGTTTTTCCATACCTTAACCGGTTCTAAACCCCGGTAGTGACCATGACGTCTCCTGGCAAGGTCCCGTCCTTGGAAGCCTATGGCTATAATTATTGGAAGACTCGCATGCGAGCTTATCTCATGAGCCAGGGTTCGGACATATGGGACATTTGCGTTCACACCACATTTGTCATTCTGCCAGTTACTGAGCAAGGTACTGCTGGTATCATTGCTCAGCATCTGAGCAACAGTAAGGCTGTGAACATTTTATTTTCTGGCTTAGGTCCCACTGAATTTGAGCGAGTGAGTCATCTCTCCACTGCGAGAGAGATCTGGGCTACCCTCAAGGCACACCATGAGGGAACAGCACAGGTCAAGGCTCGGCTCTATCAGACCTACCGGCGTGAATATGAGAATTTCACACAGAAGCCGGGTGAATCTGTTGAAGCCTTGTTTGGTCGCTTTCAGTCGATCATTAACAAGCTTCGGGACAACAAGGCTGAGGGTGCTCAGTTAGTCTCAGATCACGAGCAGGCGCTCAAGGTTCTTCATACCTTGGACCCAAAGATCTGGGAGATCAAGGTATCATCTATCGTTGAGAGTACTTCTTACGATACCTTGACCATTTCTGAGTTGTTTAGCAAGCTGAAGGCCACTGAGGTAGATATCCAGTTGAGATCAAATCTCACTGGCTCTGGATCAAAATCCCTGGCCCTTGCTACACCTTCTGTTGATCCCTCTGCTGTGAGTTGTGCTGGGTTCTCCTTGATGTCTATCACTGAGGACCAGCTTGAGTTATTGGGAGATGATGATTTGTGTCTCTTTAACAACCGGGTGCGTCGTGTCTATGATAAAAGAATGTTCAAAAGACACGGCACAAAATCCGGATGCTTTGAATGTGGTGATCCAGGACACTTCATCGCCGACTGCCCCAAGCGCAGTGGATACAAGAAGGGCACCGGCAGCAGCTTCCACAACTCCGGCAAGCATGAGAGCCCCTCCTTCATCAAGGGCAAGCCGAAGACTCGGTTCTTCAAGAAGGCCCTGAAGGACTACCGGCGAGAGAACAAGAAGCGCGACAAGGCCTTCTTCGCCGAGATGGAGAAGAGCTACTCCAAGAGATCCACGTCTTCTTCCTCTTCATCGAGCTCAAGCGATGAGGAGATCGTCATCAAGAAGGGGAAGGACAAGGACGATCCGGCGGGACTCTGTTTCATGGCCTTCGGAGACAAGCCGAAGAGCCGCTCACACCAGCGCCGAAGATCCCGCAAGAGTTTCTGCTCCATGGCTCTTGGGGATAGAGAAGAAAAGAGCTCCTCCGACGACTCCGACGACGACGATAGCAAGGTATCATCTTATGAGCGTGAAATTGTCGATTTACTTGAGAGCAATCGTCAGGAGTTAAAATATCGGGAGAAACTGCTTAGGGGGGCTAAGAAAAGGATAGACGAGTTGGAGAGTGAGCTTGCCGTGGCCAACGGTAGGATTGAGAGTCTATCCTCTTCCCCTTGCTTGGGTAATAGCAGTGGGTGCCCGAAGTGTGAGGTGCTTCTGTGTGACCTGTCGACTTTGAAGTCCAGGTACACAGAAAGGGTTGATGAGAGGGACGCTTTGGCCACTGAGCTTGAAAGCGCTCAGCAGGAGCTGAAAGATGCTCATGCCACTGTCGTCGCACCCTGTGTTGGTTGCCTATCTCATCTAGCTGCCTTAGCTGAGCTGAAATCCAAGGGCAATGAGCATTTGGGTGATTTGGAGAGGTTGAGAGCTGAGCTTGCCCAGACTAGGCTAGAGCTTGAGACACTGTCAGTTCCACCCACTGTCTGTGAGAACTGCCTGTCTCTTAGAATGGAGCTAATTAAGCTAAAAGCTGGGAAGTCTGTCCAAGTAGAGAATGAGTGTGAGACCTGCTTGTCTCAGGTGGAGGTTCTAGCTTCCTTGAGAGAGGAGCTAGCAGATTCTCAGAATGAGAACTTTTACCTCCGTTCTATCCTGAGTTGGATCAGTGCCAGAGAGCCACAGCTTGGCATGATGATCCAGCAGTTCAAGAGGAAGGATGGGTTTGGAGTAGGTTACACCTACACCAAGGCTGACTTTGAGAGTGCCCTCAGCCGGGCAGTGGAGTGGAGTAAAATGACTCCAGAGCAGAGGTATCCCAAGACTCACTCCACTGAGACCTCCCAGGCTTGTCAGCCCAAGGATGGAGTGATCCATGAACCATCTAAAGCTCCACCCAAGAAACCTATCTGGGTCCCCAAGCCCAAAAATCTCCACACTTCTCTTGACTCTCTTCCTGGACCCTCTCAGCCCAAGAAGACCACCCCAAACACTACCAAGCCCAAGAACCCCAAGCCTCAACCACATCCTAAGAAGCCTACCTATCATTGTGAATTTTGTCAGAGAGATGGGCATCTTGCGGAGTTCTGCTTCAGGAGGAAGCGGGTTGAGAGAGCAGAAAGGGCTCGTAGTGATCAGGTGCAGTTCTACCAGCAGGGTGGTAGACTGCGTGTTCCTCGGCGCGGGGAGAGGCTGGAGGCCAGGCCGCGTCGTGTAGGTGGTGGTAGAGGAGACGGCTTTCTTGCCCGTGCTCCAGTTGGTGGTGCTCGTTCCGGCAGAGTTCCAGATCGTGTTGGCTACGGTTCTGGACCTCGTGGCCGTAGGGTTAGGAAGAACCGTGGACCGCGCTTTGAGCCGCGTTTTGGTCCAAACTCTTTTGATGGTTTTCGCTTTCCATCTTTTGAGCAGATGGCTCGACACTGGTTTAGCTCTTTTGCTAAACCTGGTGCCGGACCATTTGCTCCCACTTACAGACATTGATTGTGCAGGACCGGGGACTGGAGGATGTTTGGATCATGGACTCAGGATGCTCTCGCCACATGACGGGACATCGCAGATGGTTCTCCAGTCTCACTCCCCCGAGCTCCAAAGAGTACATCACGTTCGGGAACAGCGGTCAAGGGAAAGTAAGTGGAATAGGCTCAATTAGCATTTCAGACCATTTCTCTTTAAAGAATGTTGCTTTGGTTAAAAATCTGAACTTTAATTTAATATCTGTTTCGCAACTTCTTGAGGATGGTTTGGAAGTGCGTTTTAAGAAGGGCAATTCTTCTGTGGTTGATTCTAGAGGGTCTTTGGTTTGTCAGATTTTACCCTTCGGTAAAGTTTTTCGAATTGACTTCTCTAGTTCTTTTGGCCCTTCTCGCTGTTTGATTGCTGGATCCTCTTCTGAGCTCTGGAAGTGGCATAGGAGGTTAGGTCATTTGAGTTTTGATCTGCTAGTCAGGTTAAGCTCTATGGATCTCATCCGAGGATTGCCCAAGCTTAAAATGGAGAAGGATCTGGTTTGTCATCCCTGTCGTCATGGGAAAATGGTTGCCGCTTCTCACTCACCTGTGACTCAGGTGATGACTACGTATCCAGGCGAGCTTTTACATTTGGACACTGTGGGTCCAGCTCGGGTACGCTCAGTCGGTGGGAAGTGGTATGCACTTGTGATTGTTGACGACTTTTCTCGTTTCTCGTGGGTTTTCTTTTTGGAGTCTAAGGATGAAACTTTTCAATTTGTCCATGACCTGGTTTTGAAGCTGAAGAATGAGAACAATGGTCGGATGCGAGCAATTCGCTCTGACAACGGCTCTGAGTTCAAGAACTCTCAGTTCGTCAGCTTCTGTGGTGATCAGGGTCTGGACCATCAGTTTTCTTCTCCTTACACTCCCCCACAGAACGGCGTTGTGGAACGGAAGAATCGCACGCTAGTTGAGATGGCCAGGACGATGCTCGACGAGCACAGGACTCCTAGGCGTTTTTGGGCTGAAGCCATGAACACGGCTTGCTATCTGGCCAACCGCATTTTTCTTAGAGCTTACATTGGTAAGACATCATATGAGTTGCGGTTTGGCAGACAGCCCAAGGTGACCCACTTGCGAGCGTTTGGCTGCAAGTGCTTTGTGCTCAAGAAGGGAGGGCATTTGGACAAGTTTGAGTCTCGATGCTGGGATGGTATTTTCCTTGGTTATGCATTGCATTCTCGAGGCTTCCGAGTTTGGAACCTCGAATCCCAGCTGCTTGTCGAGACGTGTGAGGTTTCTTTTGATGAGTCCTTGCCTTCTTTGACTCCTTCTTTTGAGCTTTCTGGTGATGATGAGCTCGGAGAGTCCATCTTCGAGGAAGATGAGGATACTCCAGCTGCTGTTGAGGGCGGGCCTTCTGCATCCCCCGCAGAGCCCACACCCTCTGTGACTTCGACTGATGATGAAGGCGGACCTCTGATCACCTCTTCCACTTCGATCGAGCCCCTTCAGTCGAGTCCAGAGGTGCCAGCTGCTGACTCCGGTGAGGTGACTTCAGATCACCAGGGAACCCGAGCAGTTCAGCGTGACCACCCCTCAGAGCTCATCATTGGTGATTTGACTGAGAGGACTTTGCGTTCTTCTGCCTCTCTCGCTGTGTTTGCTGAATCTGCGTTTGTTGCATCTTTTGAGCCCAGAGACATTTCTCATGCTCTTTCTGATTCTAATTGGATTAATGCTATGCAAGAAGAGCTTGAGAATTTTGTCCGCAATCGGGTTTGGACACTAGTTGAGCTGCCACCAGGATGCAACCCCATAGGCACCAAGTGGGTATTCAAGAACAAACAAGGTGAAGATGGGGTTGTGGTGCGCAACAAGGCTCGACTAGTTGCCCAGGGTTATTGCCAGAAGGAAGGTATTGACTTTGAAGAAACCTTCGCTCCTGTTGCCCGTCTTGAGTCCATTCGTATTCTTCTAGCTTTTGCCGTTTCGAAGGGTTTTAAGCTTTTTCAAATGGACGTTAAGAGTGCTTTTCTGAACGGGTTCATAGAGGAGGAGGTATATGTTAGGCAACCCCCCGGTTTTGAGAACCCTAAGTTTCCTCGACATGTTTTTAAGTTGCATAAAGCTTTATACGGGTTGAAGCAAGCCCCCAGGGCTTGGTACGACCGGTTGAAGCAATTTTTGTTGGGGAAGGGCTTTGTGATGGGTTCTGTGGATAAAACTCTTTTCTTGCTCAGAGATGCTTCAGATTTCTTAGTTGCTCAGATTTATGTGGACGATATTATTTTTGGCGGTACTACTGATTCTCTTGTGTCCAAGTTTTCTGAGCAGATGCACAGTGAGTTTGAGATGAGCCTCATGGGTGAGCTTAAGTATTTCTTAGGGCTCCAGATTAAGCAGACCAAGGACGGCACCTTCATCCACCAAGGTAAGTACACTCGTGATATGTTAAAGAAATTTGACTTTGGTGGTGAATTGAAGCCGCAGATGACCCCGATGGGTACTTCCGGGGGTTTGGACAAGGACGAGAGTGGTGTCAAGGTCAATGAGAGAGAATTTCGAGGGATGATCGGTTCGCTGTTGTACTTGACGGCAACAAGACCGGACATACAGTTCGCCGTGGGACTTTGCGCGCGTTTTCAGTCTTCACCACGCGCGTCTCACAGGCAGGCTGTCAAGCGCATTTTCAGGTATCTCACCTATGCGCCTGATCTTGGTCTTTATTATTCAGCATCATCATCACTTGATTTATCTGGCTTTTCGGACGCCGACTTTGGTGGGTGCCGGTTGGATCGCAAGTCGACTTCCGGTACTTGCCAGTTTCTTGGTTCTTCCCTTGTATCTTGGTCTTCTCGAAAGCAATCTGGAGTTGCTCTTTCGACCACAGAGGCTGAGTACGTAGCTGCTGCTAGCTGCTGCTCACAGATGGTTTGGATGATTTCCACTCTTCGAGACTTTGGGTTGCTCTTTCCTACCAGGGTTCCATTGTTTTGCGACAGCACGAGTGCTATTAGTGTAGGGAAAAACCCATGTCTCCATTCAAAAACCAAACATATCGATGTGCGCTTTCACTTCTTGAGGGATCAATATGAGAAAGGTGTCATTGACCTTATTCATGTTGATACCCATCATCAGTTGGCTGACATTTTCACCAAACCCCTAGATCAATCTACTTTTGAGCGTTTACGAGGGGATTTGGGTGTTGTGTATCCTTTCTAGGATATTTTGCGTCAGTTTTTCTTTTTACTCTTTTCTTAAGTCTTTTTGTGTGTGTTCATATCATACATATTCACATATCACACTTTTGAGCCTGCTTCTGTTATATGATTGAACTGCTTTACTTATTCTAGCGGGTACATGCTTTTGATTACATGTCGATGATCATGCTTTGATTCAGTTCACTTGATATACCTGATATCTGTCATGTGCATGGCTTTTACGCTTTCAACTTGAAAAATGATCACCATTGCCTCTGGTAACTAGCATGTGTAGGCTGAGTGTTTTTGCTATCTGTTACATGCCTTGTAGCCAGTTCATCACATAGATGCAGATATGCAACTTGGACATCTTTATGCTTTAACATGGAAAATGTGCTATGAAAATGATAAAAATCAAAAATGAATGAAAAATTCCATGCCTTTTTGTGTTTTAAGATTGAAAAGATCCAAGTGGGTTTGCCTTGTCGCACTATATTGTTCTGGATTGCTTACCATAGCACTTTGGTATGAACTAGGACAGTGTAGTGTATGCCAAGACCAATGTCTTAAGCTTCTGATGGCCCAGTTCTGGCCTAGGCTTGACTTGGTCGGTTAGCATAAGGTTTGACATGCAAATAACCCTTGGCAAAAATAACAAAGGAAAATGAAAAAGCCTGAACTTTAAAGGGATAACAAGTTTGCTGAAGCACTTTGTTTTGAACAATGCTTATCTTGGTAGATATCAAGTTAGCTTCTACATCTCATGCTTTACCTTGCTTGTTTACTAGACAATGTGGTGATGCTTTTATTTGCAAAAACTGAAAAATGCGTGCTAGATGACTTCCTTTAGATATCATCTCTTGCACTGATCATGCCATGTATCTTAGACAGTATCTCCTTTGCTATACCTGTTAGATACTGTATTTGCAGTCAATCATATCTGAGAAGCATGCTTTCTACACTCCACCTGCACCCTAGTTGCATTCACTGCATATCTTGAGGGGGAGTTGCATTTCAGGGGGAGTCTGTGTCTCTTTTGAGTGCTTGATGAGTTCACTTGTCAACAAGGGGGAGAAAATTTGGGATCAGAGTTTAAGGGGGAGTTCTTACTCTGTTGATATCCTTGTTATTCTGCAATCGCACTCATTTTGAGCTTTTACGTTTTGGTTAACCATAATGACCGTTTCTTGCTTGTGTTTGGCTTTTGGTCATTAGGGTTACATTTTTACCTTATTTTTCTTCTTCTTTGTTTTTCTTGTATTTTTGTTTTCGTGTTTCCACATTTGGTTCACAGGTGCTGAAGAGCTGAGAATTGAGGAATGTTGACAATGCACTCATCAAGGGGGAGATTGAGGAGCCATGCTGAATAGCGTGGGCCTCATGGCTCTAGAAGTGATGAGTCATTGTCAACGATAGTCAACGAGGACTGAAGAAGAGAAGAGATCTGCTGTTTTATGGGCCGCGTGTGACTCAGGTACACGGGCAGCGAGCGACTGTCGGGCAGAGGAGGCTGCGAAGTCGGGCTGGCCCAATCCGGGTGCATGGGCCAGAAGCAGTAGAAGACCCACTAGGCTGTTGACCAGGACTGACTCAGGTACACGGGCGGTGAGCGATTGCCGGGCTGAGAGAGCTGCGGGGTCGGGCCGGCCCAATCCGGGTACCTGGTGCAAAGCTGGTGGAGGCTTTGTCAGTTTCGGCGTAAAACTGACAACCGTTGATTCTGTATCCGACTGTCCAGAAGAATAGCTTCAGGATATGTCATCTGTTACTCTAAGCCCACAGTCAGTCAGTTGTGTCTGTAAAAATACCTAAGGGCAGTAGAGTCTTTTTCTGTATTTTTTGAGTCTGTAAAACCCTAAGGGGCTGATAGAATATTCCTTGTGTTGGGCTGCCTATAAATAGCACCCCAACCCCTAGGGTTTGGACTACCCTTTTTGCTGAAATTGAATATCACTCTTTTGGGTCATTTTGCCTCTCACGTTTTCTCTCTCATTCCTTGCTTGCGCCGCCAGGGAGTTCTCCCACTGTGTTTCTTGCCGTGCTTTTAATGCTGCAGTAAATGCTCTACTTCTTTGTATGCTGCATCTGCAAAGTTTTTAATGGCTCATTTTCGTCTTCAATGCAAGTTTCCCTGTGATTTTTGAGCCTCTGTAGGCTTCGGCAGGTGTGAAGAAGCTTCTGTTCTTCACGAACAGAGTACTAGTTCTTGCGTTTTGCAAGTAGTACTCCACTGTAGCTACAGTACCTCTGCGCCAGCTTTTTACTTTTACTGTGCTACTTTTCGATCGGGTTGATAGGTCTGAAATCGCTTTTCTGACTGTGTCTGGCGAAGCCTCTTCTCTGTTCGAAGCCCCTCAGCTCCGTGAGGCAGGCTTCGATCGAACATCGTTAAAGGGTTCGCTCAGACTTCGAACCTAGGTCTTTGTGTCCTGTGTCGCTTGCTTCGAAGTATTTTCTGAACGGACAGCATCGCATACTTCGAACGTCAGTGCGAAGGTACTCCGGCCCTAGCTGTTCGAAGTTCTCACTTCGTTAAGTTTCGGAGTTAAATTCGAAGCTTGCCTTTTCTCTTAGCTTCGCTTTGATTTCTTAGTAGCGTGTCATTCTTCGTCTTCATTTTCGGAGCTTGCTCTTTTTGAAGGTAGAAGTTTGGCTTCAGACTTGATTTTCTGTCACGTGACAGACTTCGCTCCTTCGTTCGAAGGTTGTCTGTTTGTGTGTTCGAAGCTTTGTGTTCGAAGTTTCGTGTTCGAAGGTTTTGCTTCGAGGCTTTCGGTTCGAAGCTGTGTGCGAAGTCTTGTCTTCGAAGTGTATACTCCGAAGCAGGCTCCGGCACTGTTTTACTTCGCTCCGAAGCTCGTGAGTCGAAGCTGTGTGCGAAGTCTTGTCTTCGAAGTGTATACTTCGAACCAAGCTCCGGCACTGTTTTACTTCGCTCCGAAGTACACTTCGCATCTTGCCACCTCGAACTAGGCTAGACCGTGACACCTTCGGCACTTCGGACAGACTCCGACATCAACCTCCGAAGCAGACCTCGACGTGCGAAGGGGGCTTCGCCAAGTACCGAACAGGAGACAACTTTGGACAGTAACTTCTCTTTTCACTCTATACATACTTAGATCATTTCATTGAGAAGTATAGGCCTGTTACAACTTGTTTATCTGCCTAGTTGCACCACTTTAGGTTTACACTGTTTATCATCAGTTGCTTCTAGGTTAGAAACCTTTAGACTTAGGCCTACTGTCTACTTTCTGCTGCATAGTATTTTTTGAGGTGCGTTGGGTATTGGGAACAGGCCATAGATTCGAAAGAATTTTTAAGGCGCCCATTCACCCCCCCTCTGGTCGCTACTTTCGGTCCTACAACGGTGGGCAGGTGCACCCTCCGGGTCGGACCCCTCCGGCCACCGAAGGTCACTGCGCGCCAAGGATCCTAGGCTGGAATACCCTGCCGACCGAAGGTGCTGGCACGCCGAGGTCTGTAAGCTGGAGCCCCCTGCACTGAGAGGACTCCTCGGGGTCCGAACACTCCGAAGGGCTTTGGCCCAGCGCACTCCGAACGGCCACCTCGGCCAGGCTTCGGTAGGAGCTGGAATGGCTCGGGGGCACCCCGAGGTCAGTAATTTAGAAGTTTTTTCAGAAGGTAGGCCAGCGAGATCCTCTGAAACCTGCAAGGGTGATTGGAAAGTCCCAATCATCCAGTATTTGAGGGACCCTAGCCAGAGAGTTGATCGGAAGGTTCGGCGACAAGCATTCAAATTCGTGTTGATGGACGACGTGTTGTATCGCCGAACCTGATGAGGACATCACTTCACATGATACACACATGGAGCCTCCACCTACAATTCAACTACAAGGACCAATCACACGCGCCCGTGCTCGTCGCTTGAACCATGAGGTTAATTCGTTCCTTAGCAACTTTGATTATATTTGTTTGGATGGGATGCTACTGAATACTAGTGATATTTTGTTGCTTAGGAACATGGGAGATGGAATAGGAGAGTTGGAGTTGAAGACGGAGCCGCACGGATGATTTGAAGTCAAGAATTCGCTGGTTCGGACTACATCGACCACCTTTCACCAAAATGGGCATAACTTCCTCATACGAAGTCCGATTGGCACGTTCTTTGACTTTTTGGAAAGCTGAGGAGAAGACGGATCGTTTGCCGTTGGTTTCACCTCATTTGGAGTCTCGAGTTTTCCTGTGTATTTAAAACAGTACCGCGTGACAGAACTAGGCCATGTTGGCCATAATCTGAGTCTGTACGTCTTCTAGCCCACAGCCCAAGTCTGTTCCCCTTCCACAGGCCGTCGCCCTATATATTCTCACGCCAGCCACCTCTAGGGTGAGGTTTTGCTTTGTTGCATCTACACTGTTGTGTTTAGATCCCGCCTCTTGCACCGGACCGATTGGCTGCTGCATTGGCGTTTGTGAAACCTCACCTTATCTTCGTTTGTCTGTGATTTGGCATTCGATTTGTATCCTTCCTGTTCTTGCTTGTGTTCTTGGGTTCGCTTGCAGGAATTAGCCTTCGTGGCGAGGTCAATCGCGTCCTGCGTGGTTGATAACCAACGGAGACAGTGGTGTAACGATTGCAAGGTTTTGATCCACCGGACCGGAGCCTTGGATCGCCAACGTCGAGATTCTCCACCAACCCAAGTTTATCCCTTACCTAGCGGAAGATCGGGACCACTCCCTCATCAGCTGGTATCAGAGCTCAGTTTTCCCGTTAGGTAATTTCGATCTACTTTTGTTTTTACCCAGAGTCCAGAAAACCGCACCAAAAAAAATTCCCCACCGAGAACCCCTTTGTGCCTTGCGATTTTAATTTCAGTTTTAACTTTGTTGAGTTCGTGTTCTTGGTCGAGTCTTGTTGCTGGTTTAGTCATCCCTCTGTGTCGTTTGAGTAGTAGTTGTTCTTGTGTCTCAGCAAAAAAAAAATTCTCCACCAGCCCAAGTTTATCCTTTACCTAGCGGAAGATCGGGACCACTCCCCCATCAGAACCATTGATGGAGTACTGTTGAAGTGTTTAGACCATGAGCAGTCTCAAGTAGCTACAGGATAAGTCCATGAAGGGCTTTGCGGCACTCATCAGTCGGCCCAAAAAATGAGTTGGATGCTCAAAAGAGTAGGGTTTTATTGGCCGACTATGACCGAAGACTGTTTCAAGTACTATAGAGGATGTGAAGCATGCCAAAAGTTTGGCAATATTCAGTTGGCTCCTGCCTCATTACTCAATCCTATTGTCAAGCCATGGCCATTTTGAGGTTGGGGTCTAGACTTCATCGGCCAGATCCACCCTCCTTCCTCAAAAGGGCATCAGTTCATGTTGATGGCAATGGATTACTTCACTAAGTGGACCGAGGCCATACCTCTCAAGAACATGACTCACAATGAGGTACGTGATTTTATTTTGAAGCACATCATACATAGATTCGGCATTCCCCAAACTCTTACTACGGATCAAGGTAGTTCATTTGTTTCTGGAGAAGTAAGGGACTTCGCCGAATATTATGGTATTAAGTTGATAAACTCTTCACCTTACTATGCTCAGGCCAATGGTCAGGCCGAGTCTAGTAATAAAATCGTGATTAAACTATATGAGAAGAAAATTGAGGAGTTTCCTAAAAGGTGGCATGAGGTGCTTTCCGAGGCGCTATGGGCTTGTAGGATTGCAAATCACGGTGCTACCAAGGTCAGTCCATATGAGTTGGTATATGGACAAGAGGTCGTTCTGCCTGTAGAGGTAGATCTTGGCTCCTTAAGAGTGTTAAAGCAAGACGGCTTATCGGTCGACGAATATGAAACTCTTCTAAAGATAATCTAGAGGAAGTGACCGATAAGAGACTAAGGGCTTTAGAAGCCATAGAAGTAGACAAGAAGAGAGTAGCTAAAGCCTACAATAAGATGGTTAAACCAAAATCGTTTCAAATAGGAGACTTGGTGTGGAAAACGATTTTACCCTTAGGCACGAAGAGTCCCAAATTTGGTAAATGGTCACCTAGTTGGGAAGGTCCTTTTAAGATAGCCAAAATCGCTCCTGGCAACGCATACGTGTTGGAATCCCTGTAGGGAGAGCAGTTTCGAAGAGCTTTGAATGGTAGGTACTTGAAAAGGTATTTCCCAAGTGTGTGTGGCAAACATCATAGAAGTGTCGAAAAGATGATACGAATGGTATTGTCTCTAGCTCGTTGTGCTTTTAGTTCACTAGTTCACTAAAAGGCAGGGGGGCATGTGTTGATAGCAAAAAATGGCATTAATGGCTAGATTGTCAAAATATCAATTTTTGGTGATTTGGGCCGAAAGTACACATGTCCAGGGTCTGTCCGAAGACCTATAGGGCCGAAGTCCATTGAGCTATGGGCTCCGAAAGCCTCTAGCCAGCCCATGGGATTCGGCCAGGAAGCCTTCGGAGGCCCACGCTACCGAAGCTTCGGAAGCCTTCGGAGGACCACGCTGCAGAAGCTTCGGAAGCCTTCAGAGGCCCACGCTACCAAAGCTTCGGCCCAAGGAGCATACCTCGACGGGCCTGGCCGAAGCCCACTTCGGCAGAGATAGAATTGGATGCGTTTCTAGCTCAACCTTTATCTCTATCTGGCTAGATTGATAGCAGATTATATTAGGAATCAAACCCCTATAAATAGAGAGGCAAGGCCAGGATGAGAAGGCCCCCCAACTCAAACCAAACCAAAGCCCATACTTTGATCGTATTTACTTTACCTTTATTTTCCTGTACCTCTTCATGGGTTTGCCTGGAAGCCCTCCGCCGGCCACTACGGAACAGTGGTAATCCTTGTTACTTCGCTTGTGAAGTATCCGTTAATCTACGTAATAGATTGCTATCGCCTTGTTACTTCGCCTCTAAAGTATCTGCTAATCTGCGTAATAGATTGCTACCTTCGCTACTAGTGCAACACTTAGCAAAATCCGGTCCTCAGGCCGAATTGGTACTTCGAATCATCTCTGTTGCAGTTTGCACGTTCGGAGCCACTTCATCGGAGGGGTCCGAAGCTGAGAGATCGGTTTCAGAGGTCCCAGGACACCCTTCGGTAGGACTGCAGGCTCTAACAACAGGCTTCGCCAGCATAGTTCATCGCAACAGGCTTCTCCACGATCATACTCCGCACCGGACGAAGTTGCACTCGTGCGTGGCCCTCGCGTCACTATTTCGTAGTTTGCTGTATCAGAGATCGCACACCGAACCCCGCTGTTCAGAGGTGATCACTGCGTCCAGATCCGTTCGTAGCCCGTCTTCGGCCAGGTCAGTCTGAATGCCGAAGCACCCTTCGGCGTAGTACTTCGCGTCGAACGCCGAAGGTACACTTCGGCGAACCCTTCGCACCAGACTTCGAACTAGGCGGCCTCCGACTGGTTTGCTGATTTTATTCTGTTTAATCTATTTCTTTCGACTAATTGGATTATTTTGTGTAATATGGTTGCCTGGCGACTCCACCCCCCTTTATCACTATTAAGGGTAGTCAGAACGCGACATCGGTGCTACGTCACGCTTAGGCTTGTCCCTAAGTATCCGTGCACTTTTGGATCGTCAAACTGACCCAAGTGCGGGGGAACGTTTTCGTGTCAACAATATCATCAAAGTATACTATCACAAAGCGCCCTATAAAGGGCCGTAGGACTTCATTCATCAAGCGCATGAAGGTACTAGGTGCATTAGTAAGTCCAAAAGGCATGACAAGCCACTCATATAATCCAAACTTTACTTTAAAAGCAGTTTTCCATTCATCACCTAGTTTCATGCGAATTTGGTGGTAGCCACTACGGAGATCGATCTTAGTAAAGATAATGGCACCACTAAGCTCATCAAACATGTCATCCAATCTAGGAATAGGGTGTCGATATCGAATAGTGATATTATTAATAGCACGACAATCAACACACATGCGCCAACTACCATCTTTCTAAGGCACCAAAAGAACGGGTACTGCATAAGGACTAAGGCTTTCACGGACGTACCCACGATCAAGAAGGTCCTGTACTTGGCACTGAATTTCTTTTGTCTCCTCTGGATTGGTACGGTACGTTGCACGATTAGGAAGAGACGCTCCTGGGATCAAATCAATTTGGTGCTCGATGCCGCGTATCGGTGGCAGCCCGGGTGGTATCTCAACAGGAAAAACATCGTTAAAATCCTGCAAAAGGTCAGTGATTGCAATGGGAACCGAGCTAGGAATGTTCACAAGTGAAAACAACACGTTCGTGCAAATAAAGCCATATATCATGGGAGTATCATCACAAATTTCATTAAGGTCAGTTTTAGTTGCAAGCATGACATGTCCTTTTAGATTAATAACTTTTGATGAAGAACGAGAAGCAACTTTATCTTTCTATTGCCTCAAAAGCATCTTAGCTACTTGCTGATTTTTAGAAGGTTGTTTGCTCGTTTGTGCGTCCTTAGCATTTTTTTCTTGTTCAAATTTCACAATTTCAGTAGGAGTCATAGGAAGCAAAGTAACTTTCTTTCCTTTATACATAAATGTGTACTTATTGCTCCTACCATGGTGTGTAGCATTAGTATCATACTCCCAAGGTCTACCAAGTAATAGAGAACATGCTTGCATTGGTACTACATCAAAATCAACAACGCCGAAGTATGTACCAATGGAAAATCTAATGTGAGCAGTTTGTGTTACCTTGACCTTACCGCTATTGTTGAACCATTGCACGTGGTAAGGGTGTGGATGCGCACGTGTAGGAAGTTGAAGCTTAGTTACCATGTCGTGGCTCACCAAATTGTTGCAACTACCACTGTCGATGATGACATGTACACGGCGGTCATTGACGATGAAGAAGGTCTGAAACAGATTGTTTCGTTGTGCTCGGTCGTCCTGCTCCATGTGAGTGCTCAAAACACGTTGTACAATAAGTGCTTCATGGCCAGCAGAGGCATCCGGTGCAAAAACAGCGTCATCGTCGGAAGCATCGTAATCTCCTGCAATGTTAGCAGCAAGTGCATATTCATCTTCAACATCACTAGCACTTACATAGCCACCGTCTTCCGTAGCAATATGAGCCCGCTGACTAGGGCAATCCTTCATAACGTGGCCCAATCCTTTGCATCGGTGACACTGGATTGCTGCAGAACGTGCAGTAGAAGCCGTCGAGGAGGTGGGCTTGGCTGGCGCCTTGGATGCTGCAGCTTTGGAGCTCTCAGCCAGGGATGTAGATGCAGAAGGTGCTGATGTAACCGCCGGTCGAGAAGGTGGTGGTGGTCACTGCTGCTGCACACTTGAGCGTGAAGTGGCACCACCAATGTTGATCTTCATGGTGCGTTGTGGTTGTTGGCGACCCTACAATTCTTTTTCTACAAGTATAGCAATAGTCGACCAGCAAATGTGAGAGTTTGAGTTTCCAACAAACACTCTCTATTTTGGCACATGAAATGTTGACAACATGTAGTCGATGGATAGTACTCCGACAAGGTTTAGAAAAATGGAAAATAGACTAAACTGAACTAAGCTCTTATTGGATACCAATCATAGTGAACACAACAAATCAGTTTAGATCCAAACAAGATTCCCAATGAATTAAACTACTAAATCTGAATAGATTTGAACCTCAGATTAATAAATTAAATAGATCAATCTGCTTCAGATTAGAAGGAATGTGACTCAACCAATTTTGACCACAGAATAGACAATCAGCAAATAAAACTGATCCAAATTGAATTTCAATGGAATACAGATCAAACAACAACTAGACTAACATCAGTATGAATTGTATCAAAACTGAATTCATAATCAGTGTCTAACTCAAAACAAGTTATCTAATCTTGACACAATTTTGACAATCTGCAACTCAGATTCAATACTGACAAACCAATCACAAGAGATCTGAATATAATTGTCGGCGTAAAAGATTACGCTAACAGGTTTCTGTAGAAGAAAAACTAACAAACGAAGTGTTTGCGAAGCAAACTGTTCTAAGCCTCCGAAAAGGATAATAACTTAGAATAGTTCGAAAATGTGTATTGAATAACTTGTATTCGGTCCCTATTACAGGGTGAAATGGGGGGTATTTATAGGCCCAAACATTAAGGAAAAGACCTATTTACCCCTCTATTACAACCGACATAGTGGAAACTATTCGGTTCCCTTAATAGGGCTAAAATGGTAAAAGACTAATCTAATGAGAAAAAAGATAAGTCTTCCATCTTAGCTGGCAGAAAAGATCTTGAAAAGCCTTAGTTCGAAGATGTACTTCGAACCAATGCCTATCTTCGTACTTCGAACCGAGTTCCGAGTATCTTCGAAGATGATCGTATGGGAACCTTCGAATCCGCTGTCTGCCTTTATGTTGCTTCGGCAATAACCCCGAAGATGAGATATTTTCCCCCAACAGTAGCCCCTCAAATACGCTTCTCCGTTTGACCTGTAACGTTAGGAGAGCAGTATACGGAAAAAAAAAGATAACCAAACATAGGGGTTATTGGTTTTTAGTTCATCTTTGAAATGCATGAAGATATATAAACTCCGAATCAGTCTTAAGGTAATTGCCTTTTGAACTACCTTAGAACCGACTCAAGAAGTTCGGAAGTCTTTTAGACTTAGAGAAAATAGCCGTTAAGTTTCTGTTTTCAACGGAAACTGTAGTAAGCGTCAATCTCGGAGAAAAGTAACGGCAGGAATGCGAAACGACATGGATTAACGGTAAAAAAGTGAAGTCTAGGCTATAAAATAGAAGGCCTAAAACTTACCCGGTTACCTTTTCACTGTCTTCTTGCATCCAAAAACTTTTCGAGCCCTTTGAGTTCTTGAGCCCTAGCCTCCATTTTCCCCAAAGCAATCCATCGATCGCAATGGTGAAGACTAAGGGATCTGCACCTCCGTCGGCCTTGGCCCGGCAGCAGGCGGCTGCAGCAGCAGCGGCGGCAACGTTGGCGGCGGCACCTTCGATTCCGGCGGTGACATCCATGGCAGCAGGAGGGAGAAATCCCCAAATCGTCGATGACCAAGGTCTGTGTCCGCCATCGACAAAATATTTGGATCAATCTTTCCAGTTGGGGCCTTCTACCTACAAGAGAGAGTCATTGGCAATCGCAGTGGGAGGGAAAATTGGTAATGGAGTTATGATCCGGAAGCCAGGCAAAGAAATGATTCCATCACCAAGACCCGGAGAAGTAGTGGTATTCGAAGCCTTCTTCGAAGCTGGCTTGGGCCTCCCTGCAGTGGACTTCCTGGCGGAGGTACTTGATCTGTTCCATGTGACCCTCCCCCAATTATCTCCGAATGCAGTAGCTAGATTAGCTATCTTTGAATGGGCCTTGAGAGCCGAAGGGTGCGAAGGAAGGGCAGAGATCTTCGCCGCATTGCATAGAGCAACTTGTCAACCAAAAACCTTCGTAGGCCCCGGAGGTGAAAAAGTAGTGGTATCCTTCGGTAGTATCAACTTTAGGCTTCGAGATGAATACGCCCTTCAGTTTCCTGCCAAGGCCATCAATGGCAGATGGTACACTGATTGGGTTCTAAGATGGTTCTATGCCGATGTTGGGGCAAGCAGTCCTCTGGCCGGGCCCCTCAAAGAAATTCAATTCCGGAAGGAAGCTTTAGTGCAGCCCAACGAAGGTCAGCTCGAAGCCCGTCTGAACCTGCTTCAAAAGATTAGCCGAAGGTTAAGCATGCGAGATTTAGCCGAAGAATTCCTTGGCCTGCAAATTTCTCCGCTGATGGCCAACTGGCCTATCATCTTCGAGGACGATTCGGAAGGCGGTCTTCGCAAGATTAACTTGACTTCGAGTCCTGCAGGTAACTTCGAAACCAACATGCATTATACATATTTACTTCGAAGAAAGACTAACTTGAATTATTTATTTTTTAGCTTCTTCATCCCCTATTACTTCAGAGCATATTATAAGGGCTTCGGAGAAGATTTTGGGTGCCCCAACTCCGGCTGAAAAAGAATGGCGAGTTAAATTGGTCGGGAGTTGGGAGAGGTTTAACAGAGTATGGGGAATGTTGGAGATGACTCTGCCCCCTCTGATGGACTGGGTGCCTTCGGAGAAGGGACCCAAGAAGAGGATAGCTGAAGCCGTAACTTCGAGCTCCGCAAGGACTCCAGTGAAGAAGGTGGCTCGGAAGCCAAAAAATCTCGCACCTTCGAATCCTGCGCCTTCGAGCTCAAGAACCTCAATCTCCGGTTCTAAAGAAGATGAAGGTATTCTATTAGTGAGATTGATTGATGAAGATGCGGCTCAGAAAAATATTCACATTGAAGATACTGCAGGTATGCCGGAGCCTCAAGCTAATATTGAAGAAGTAAGAGTTCCGGATGCTCAAGAAGAAGAGCAAAACGAAGCCCCTATGGGTGAAGATGAAGTTGAAGTTACTACAACTTCAGTTGTGGATGAAAGGAGGACTGCTGACGGAGATACTCCGACAGTTGAAGTTTTAACCGTGGATTCAGACGAAGACCTCACCTTTGATCCTCCGAGCAGTCCGGTGCTCGATCGCCCCCAGAATGCCGAAGGTAGACTTCGCATAATTCTCTTATTATTTTCTGCAAAATTATACAATGTTTAATACCTTTGCTTTTGCAGAGCCCCTTTCTGTAGAAGTACATCGTGAAGATCCCATTCCAGGGCCTTCTACAACTTCGGAGCCGCACCCGGAGGTTGCTCAACTGGGGCCTGGAAGGGGTAAAAGACATATAGAGCCTCTCCCTACTCAAGGATCAACTTCGTCTGAATCAACAGATGAAAGTGAATCAACTGAAGGGGGGCCATCTACCGAAGTTCCAAGGACCTCAGGAGAACGCTCTGGAGCTTCGCCAAGCAGGGACGACCAAGAGGCTTCGGCAATGCTCCCTCTTTTAACTCCTTTTTTGGAGCAAAGAACCGGGCTTCGGACTCTGCTCAAACCTTTAGGTCGAGTAAGTCGCGAAGTCGGGGAGACAGAGCTGGTAGCAATCTTAAGCAGGGCGAAGAGTTCGGAGCTTAACGTTGCCCTGGAACGAGCAGCATACCAGGTACGAAACGCCTTCGAACCAATAGCAAATTATACATGAATAATTTCTTACTTCAGTTTTTTCTTTTCTTAGCAAGCGGTCTTGGCCCGCGCTGCAACTTTATCGAGCGAAAATGAAATTGCTCAGCTTCGGGAAGAAAATGAAGCTCTTAAACGCAACTTATCTTTCTCCGAAGCTAGAGTGGTTCAAATGGATAATATGATTTCAACGGAGCGTAGGGCCAGACAGGGCTTGGAGGCTGCTAATAAAGAGCTCGAAGCAGAAAGAATCGTGCTTCGGGCGGAAATCGAAAAAGTGCGGTTGGAGCATGCTAGTGCTGGGTCCGAACTTGTGAGGCTCCAAGAGGAAGCTAGCCAACTCCTAAATCAGAAGAATATTTTAACTACGGAGAATGCTAGGATTTCTGGAGTTCTAGCAGAAACAACTTCGAGCAAGGACGCACTTATTGAAGAAAAGCTTAAGTCTGAGAAGGTAGCTACGGAAGTCATAGAGCAGATGTTAGGTGTCCTGGAGTACTTTGGTACTACTGGATCACTTCCTTCGGATGACAACGTGACTCTGCTGCGCCGGTTAAAAAGGATCCAAGGAGCAGCGAAGCAAATGAAGACGGTAGGCATTCGTTACGGAGAACTCTCCGGACAAGTGTCTGCCCTCGGACTACTTTGTTACTACGAGGATTTGGGCCGAACCATCACTCCGAGCGCAGAGGGCTCCATTACCTTCGACGACGAGCGGCTTTTAAATCCTTCCGAAGGCGTGACTGCAGCCTGGCGAGCCTTTCAAACCTCATGGAGAGCCGAAGGTCGTTCCGCGATCAAGGCTTGGATTGATGAAGGCCAACGCCAGAAGCAAGTTCGGAGCCAAGCTTCGAGCAGTCAGCCTCCTCCGAACCCGTAGGTTTAGGAATCATTTAGGATTTTTGACTATGTAAAGCTTCGTGCTTGTAAACATTTATCAATGAAAATCTTGTTTGTCATATTTTTAGGCTTTGCCTCTTATGGAAGACATCGAAGTGTTAGAGCTTAACGACGAACTTCGCTCATTATGGAATACCTTCGAACTTCTAAAGACTTACAAGCGCCCTCGATTCCTAATTCCTCGAGATAACTCCGGCATAATTGCGCCCGAAGTAATCAAAGATGTAATGTCTTATATTAAAGAGGAAGAGAAAGAGGTTGACGTAAACACCTCGTCTTCTGAAGACACTATTTGGTTTGAAGATGAAGGTGAAGCTCGAAATAAAAGATCTGAAGATCTTAGAAGCTGGGAAAGAAGCCCCGAACGGCTTCGAACTTGGGCCGAGCTTCAACAAGAGCAGAAGGATTTTAGAGCTTCGAAGGGGAGGAAGAGAGTTAAACGTAAAGTTATTAGAACTTCCGATGTTGGAACTAGTCGTTCCACCCCTAGTTCTAGGGACCGAAGAGGTCTCCGATTCCTTCTTGGTATAGATACCAATTTTTCATAGTGTAATCTGTAAACACATTTGTTTCAATAATGAATGCCGATTTAAAATTGTCTCCATATTTACTAGCCCCTCTTTGGGTATAAGCAACTTCGAAATGTATTCAAAGGTGGTTATGCGCAAAGAAAAAACTTTGGAGTACAATTTTTTGGGGGTTCGGAGCCCCTCTGTCATTTAAAGATCTTTCAAAATCTTATGAAATGTTTTCGACTTTTTGCGGTCGGAAGAATGGCAACTTAGTACCTTTGTTTTATGAAAGAAATCACCTGAGATAACTTTCAGGACACTTTAGTGTCTTAAAAAAATTTGTCACTTTGGACTATGTTAACAGACATTTGAAGCTCATGGCTCAAATGCTGTTTTGCTTTAGCCACCTTCGGCTTATTTTTGCGATCTCTGTCGAACCAATGGTTCGGAGTTTGCAATGGTCTCTTTGGACTCTTTTTACGGATGTCTACCAGCCAATGGCTTGGACTCCGTATATTTTGGCCACCTTCGGCTCTTTTTGCAGAAGTCTACCAGCCAATGGCTTGGACTTCGCAGGATTTGGCCACCTTCGGCTCTTTTTATGGAAGTCTACCAGCCAATGGCTTGGACTCCGCAGATTTTGGCCACCTTCGGCTCTTTTTACGGAAGTCTACCAGCCAATGGCTTGGACTCCGTAGGATGTGGTTTTGGGCTCTTTTACGGATGCCTACAAGCCGGTGGCCTGGGCTCCGGATTATGCCAGCCCCCACGTCGGAAGCTTCGAACTTTATGGGTTCGAAGTCCGAAAATACAACCCAACTTCATGACACTTCCCTCTCGGTCGACCCCGCGGTTCCAGTGCGTCCACTTGGAAGCTGGAAGTCTATGAGGGGAAGGCACTATCAGGATCATATGCTTTATTGATTTAGAAAATGATTACAAGCAAATTACAAGGAGCCCTTATGCGAAGTATCGCTTTAGGTGCTCCGCATGCCAAGTATGTGCTAACTCTTCACCTTCTAGATTAGCTAATTTAAATGAACCAGGGCGCCCTGAACGGACAATTAGGTATGGACCTTCCCATTTATTCCCTAACTTCCCTGGTGCTATGATGCTTCGTAGAACAAGATGACCCGGTCTTAGTTCATTGAGCTTAACCTTCGGGTCATACCAAGCCTTCGTCTGCTGATGATACTTTGATAAATTAGCTATAGCCCGAAGTCTTGTTTCTTCTGACAAATCTAACGAAGCTTGCCTTTCTTCTTCAATGTCCGGTTCGGTGCTGCGAAATGATCTCCCTTTGAGCTCCGTTGGAGTCATAGCTTCATCTCCGAATAGTAGTCTGAACGGAGTAAAACCTTTGGACCTTGTTTGCGTAGTCCGAATGGACCACAGAATCTTCGGAAGCTCTTCGGTCCACAGTCCCTTTGCTAATCCTACTATTCTTCGATTTAACCCTGATAAAATATTTCCATTGGCTCGCTCTACGGCTCCATTCGACTGAGGATGCCTCACTGCAGCAAAACATAGCTGAATGCCTAGATCTTCGCAAAACTTCCTGAAGGGTTCTGCGTCGAACTGTGTTCCATTATCAACTGTGAGGTATCTAGGTACTCCGAACCGGCAAATAATGTTCTTCCAGAAAAATTTCTGTACATTGTTCGAAGTGATAGCTGTTAAGGGTTCTGCTTCCACCCACTTAGAAAAATATTCAATAGCTACCACTGCGAACTTCAGATTTCCCTTTGCTAACGGAAAGGGACCAATTAAATCCATATCCCATCTGGCCATAGGCCATACCGGAGCAATGACTTGAAGAGCTGTTGGTGGGCGATGACTCCGTCGACCCATCCACTGGCATCCTTGACAAGTGCGGACCAAGCTCTCCGCATCAGCTGTTATTGTGGGCCAATAAAACCCCTGGCGAAGTGTTTTTCCTGCCAGAGCTCTAGGGGCTAAATGGCTTCCACAAAGGCCTTCATGAATTTCTCGAAGAATTTCTTGGCCTTCGGCTTGAGATATACATCGGAGTAGAGGGGAACATACTCCGGCCTTGTACAATATACCGTTGATTATTTGATAGTTTCTGGCTCTAAGCTTTAATCTTGACAGCTGGGGCTCTTCGGGCAAATTTGTTCCTCCTTGCAAAAGTTCCATGATCGAATTTTTCCAATCTGCACTAGGAATGCAAAGAATCTCCGCAGAGGGAATTTGTGGCACCGAAGGTATATTGAGTTCCTCGTAGAAAGCTTCTTCCGGCACATCCACAGCTCCGGCTGCAGCCTTCGCTAAAATATCCGCTTGCACGTTTTCTGCTCTTAGTATACTCCGAATGGAAATACCCTTGAAGTGTGCTTCAATTTTACGGATTTCTTCTAAGTACTTTGCAAGCTGTGGATGCCGAACTTGGAAACTTTTGTCTACGTGCCCTGCTACTATCTGAGAATCTGTCTTTATAATTATTCTTGTAGCCCCTAGAGCACGTGCTTTTCGAAGTCCCAATAGAATCCCTTCATACTCCGCTATATTATTGGTAGACTTAAAGTTGAGTCTTGCGGAGTACATTGCTCTTTGCCCTGATGGTGAAATCAACACTGCCCCAATGCCTGCTCCGGATGCTTGGAAAGCCCCATCGGAGTAAACAGTCCAAACTCCGTCACTTGACTTCTCCGGAGCCAAATTCGCAGGTGGAGTCCACTCTGCTACAAAGTCTGCTAGGACTTGGGATTTGATAGCTGTCCTTGCCAAGAAAGATATGCCGAAGGGTGCTAGCTCAACCGCCCACTTTCCAATCCTTCCAGTGGAATCTTTGCTTCGGAGCATATCTCCTAAAGGATATGAAGTTAATACAATTACATTATGAGCCAAAAAATAATGTCTTAGCTTCCTCGAAGCCATTATCAGAGCATAAACGCACTTCTCAAGTTCTGAGTATCTTGTCTTCACTCCTGATAATGCTTCGGATACAAAATAGACAGGATTTTGGACCAACTTCCCATTGAAATCCACTTCTCTGACAAGGACTACGCTGACAGCTGAACCTGTAGCTGCAAGGTACAGGAGTAGGGTTTCGTCCGCAGTAGGCACCGTGAGTGTAGCAAGATTACTAAGATACTCTTTAATATCTTCGAAGCTTTTCTGACACTCCGGTGTCCATGCAAAATCTTCGGACCCTTTCAATGCTTTGAATATAGGCAGGCTCCTCTCCGCAGACCTTGATAAAAACCTGCTAAGTGCGGCCAAACGCCCAGTCAGCTTTTGCACTTGCTTTAAATTCTCTGGAGGAGCCATCTTCTGCAGCGCAGTTATTTGAGTAGGGCTAGCTTCAATTCCCCTGCTTGAAACTAAATACCCTAACAATTTTCCAGCCTTAGCTCCGAATATACATTTTTCGGGGTTAAGACGGATCCCACATGCTCGAAGGCTATTGAATGTTTCTGCTAAGTCTAGGCTATGTTGGTGCTTAAAAGCACTCTTTATTACAATATCATCCATATAGGCCTCCACATTGCGACCTAGTTGATGACCTAGAGCCTTAGCAACTAATCTCGAAAAAGTAGCCCCAGCATTCCTTAGGCCGAAGGGCATTCTTACATAACAGAAGACTCCTGAAGGAGGTACGAAGCTTGTCTTGATTTCATCTTCGCGCTTCAACCATATTTGATGATAACCAGAATACGTGTCAAGGAAGCTTAATAACTCCGAACCTGCGGTGGAGTCAACCAGGTGATCAATTCGGGGCAAGGGGTAGGGGTCACGTGGGCATGCTTTATTCAAGGATGTGAAATCAATGCACATGCACCACTTCCCGGAAGACTTCTTTCTGACAAAGACTGGGTTGGCTAACCATTCTGTGTGAGCCACTTCTCTGATAATCCCAGCCTTCAACAATTTTTCAACTTCGTCCTTAGCTAGAGCAGCTCTTTCTGCGGACATCTTCCGGAGTCCTTGTCGAACAGGCCGGGCCTTCGGGTTTACAAGTAAACTGTGTTCAATGATATCCCGATCGACTCCGGTGATATCTTCGTCAGACCAAGCGAAGACATCCAAATTTTCTTCCACCACCTTTTCCAAGGAGGTTGCAACTTCAGGAGGTAAATCTTTACCAAATTGAAAAGTATACTCTTTACCATCTTTAACAATGACCTTCGTTGCAATTTCTCCTTCGGGACTTGGTCTCGGAAAGGACTTCTTCGAAGCTTCGGAGGAGGCTGAAAAAATTTCTTCATTATCCTGCACACTGTTTACTTGCCTCGGATCAATAGGGGGACCATGACCATATTCCGCCCTCCGAGCAATGGCTTGATCTCCGAAGATTGTAAGGACTCCTGCTTGTGTGGGCATCTTCATGCACAAGTAATTGTGATGCGCCACAGCTCCAAACTGGTTTAACATGCCCCTCCCGAAAATGACGTTGTAAGCATACGGGGCATCTACCACATCGAAGATTACTTCTTCAGTCCGGGCCAATAAACCTTCTCCGAAGGTAACTTCCAGGCCTATCTGGCCAAGTGCATCAAGCGGGGGTCCTGCGAAGCCTTGCAGAGGACGAGTCGCTGGAAGGAGATGCTTCCTGGAAATGCACAACTGATCGAAGGCTTGAACAAAAATGATATCTGCCGAACTACCTCCGTCAATCAGCACCCTTCGGACTTCAGTGCCCGCAATATCAGCAGTGATAACCAATGGATCTGCGTGCGGGAACTTAATACCAGCTGCATCCTCCGCAGAGAAAGATATTGGAACGTGAGACCACTCCGGCATTGCAGCTGCAGATGACGAAGTCCCAATATGACCTACTTCCCGAACGTACTCTCTTCGCTGTCTCTTGGACATGCTTCTGAGGGTACCTCCTCCGGAGATAGGGAGAACTACTCTTTTTCCTCTATCTTGCCCTTCCTCTTGCTTCGGAGGTGGCATAACATTGGCCACCGGAGGGTGTCTTGCAGCATCAAAATTTTCTATCCGCGCCACAGCCTGGACCGGCTCTCGGCGCGTTGCCGCTGGACTTCGGTCGGTACTGCCTCGACCCGAAGTTCTCTCTAAGTACTCTCCCCTTAGGGTAAGTATAGCCTTGCAAGTATCAGTTGCATGGCTTCGATTTTCTCCGTGAATGCAGCAGAAAAGGGTCTGGCCCTTGCCAGCCGTTTTCCCTGGCGGCCTCCAGCCGCTGGCCTTGTTCCCCGTAGACTGTGGAGCTCTTGGTGCAAACTTCTGTGGGGGTGCAATATTCATGACTTCAGAACGAGGGTGCTTTTGCCCTCTTCTCCAATCATGTTGCACTTCGAAGACTGGTTCTTGCGGCTGTGCCGAAGTTTTCACTTCTACTTTGACTTCTTGCAATATGGAAGAAGTAGCAGCAGTCCTCCGAAGCCAACCCTCTTCTGACCTCGCATACTCCTCGAAGTATGACATCAACTGAGAGACCGAGGAGATGCTCTTCCGATGCAGTTTATCCAGAAGGCCTTGATGACTGACGCCTTCCCGAGCTGCATCAACCACTGAAGATGTGGACAGCCCCCGAATTTGCGACTTCGTATGAGCGAAGCGCTTAAAGTACTACCTCAATGTTTCTCCGGGGAGCTGTTTCACCTGAAAAAGGCTTCCTGTTGACATAGGAGGCACGAAGGTGCCCTGAAAGTTGCTTATAAACTTCTTCTTCAGCTGCGACCATGAATTGATTGATCCTGGCCTCAAGGACCAGAACCATCTCAATGCCACTCCTTGAAGAGCCAAAGGGAAGCACTTCGCCATGGTGTCTCGAACACCTCCGCTAGCCTCAATTGCTAGGGCATAAGAACGAACGAACTCTCCGGGATCTTCATCTCCGGCATACTTACAGAGCTTCGAAGTTTTAAACTTTGGATCAAAGCGAACCTTCTGCAGCTCAGGATGCAACGGAGATTCATTGTCAAAAGAGGCGTTCTCCGGGGCTTCGGGATAATCGAGATCATCGTCTTCGGGCACTTCTGGGATAGTTGGGGTGGCTTGAGAGCGAAGCCTGCCCGCAGCTTCCTGTCGCCACCTTGCCACTTCAGCTTGAAGGTTGGCCATTTGAGTGGCCATATCTCCAAGATTATTTTCATTTTCTCCGGAAGGATCTTCCGAGTCTTGAGAACTGGTAGGATCAGTTCGAATTGGGATGGAGGGTGGAGAAAGGACTCCGGGCGGTCGGAGTATGGAAGGGGTTGGCGGAGAAGCTTCGTATGAGCGAGGGATGGAAGCCCCTTCCGGAGTGTGTGGAGGGAAAGTCGAAGGCCCTCCGACTTCAACTGTGTCGAAGGGTATCTCTCCGGAGATCCGAGAGGACCTCCGAGTGGGATTGCGGGGTGCGCTCCGCTTAGGAGGCATGATGTAAGAAGTTGGTAGAGAACGAAGTTTTTCGGACTAGGTTCCCCACGGACGGCGCCAACTGTTGGCGTAAAATATTACGCTAACAGGTTTCTGTAGAAGAAAAACTAACAAACGAAGTGTTTGCGAAGCAAACTGTTCTAAGCCTTCGAAAGGATAATAACTTAGAATAGTTCGAAAATGTGTATTGAATAACTTGTATTCGGTCCCTATTACAGGGTGAAATGGGGGGTATTTATAGGCCCAAACATTAAGGAAAAGACCTATTTACCCCTCTATTACAACCGACATAGTGGAAACTATTCGGTTCCCTTAATAGGGCTAAAATGGTAAAAGACTAATCTAATGAGAAAAAAGATAAGTCTTCCATCTTAGCTGGCAGAAAAGATCTTGAAAAGCCTTAGTTCGAAGATGTACTTCGAACCAATGCCCATCTTCGTACTTCGAACCGAGTTCCGAGTATCTTCGAAGATGATCGTCTGGGAACCTTTGAATCCGCTGTCTGCCTTTATGTTGCTTCGGCAATAACCCCGAAGATGAGATATTTTCCCCCAACAATAATCAAATATGATTCAACATAGAACACTACATTCAGATCTAAATCATAGAACTGAAACTCTGATTGAATTACAACTCAAACAGTGCAATCACAGGAAATTTTCAACAGAACTAAACATTTCTGTTTCTTTTTCAGCAAGCCTCAGATTCTAGGTTTGATGGTTAAAACACTGAAAACAGATAGAGAATATCAGATTACTTGCTGAAATGCAGACTGAACCTAATGAAAAACAGATATTTCAGCACATCAGCTTGAAGTAGAAAAGACAAATTTCAGAATTGTAATATTATGTGCCCAACAGAGATTGTAACAAAACTGAAACTCAAATTTAGTGAACTGACTCAAATCAGAACTCTCTTCTCACAGGATTTGCTCTGAACTTTGATTGACATGAAGGGCTCAAATCTGTTTTCCAGATCACAAAAACCATAACTAGAAACAGTAATTATGAAAACAATGTAGCATGTTCAAAAACAACAATCCACTGAAACATAACAAGAATGATTCACACTGATTTCAGTGATTAGTACATTACAGCAGCACTAACAGTTTCTTTAGCAGCTAAAAACAGATCAGAAAATATGAGAATCTTCAGATGATGAAACTGATCAGATGTTATAAATCTTTCTCAATTCAGATTATCATGATTCAATAGCAATCAGATGAAAATACTGAAAATACTGTACCAGTTCATCATCAAGATACTCAGGAAAAATTCAGTACAGAACAGCCAAGTTGAGTTCTGAAATCTAACTATTTAGATCAGAAGAGCTAGTCTGAAATGATTCTGATACACTTGTGAATTACAGAGAAAAACCAAAATAGCTTGACCACATTAAACTGATTGTATCTTAAAAAACCTTGATTGAAACCAGTGTTGAACTGATTCAGAATTGATTTGAGCTAGAAATACTTTGATCCAAAAACAATAAGTCACTAACTCAGAAATAACTAGAACAGATACTGCATACACAATAGTTTTAGATCAGATCAAAGATTGTTCAAACACAAATCTGAATTAAAAACCCAGTTCTGAAACAGATATGAAAATCATGCTCAACTCTAATGAAAACAACACATATTTTTCACACATATTCAGATCTAAATATTTCAACCCTGCTCCACTTCAAATAACTTCAAAACTATTTCAGATTTGAACCCACATTCAACTAAACACATTGCAATTTGATTGAATCAGATTAAAACTGATCAACATTGAATTTATCACATGATAGAACTTTCCCTCCAAACTGAACCTGATTTTCAGTGAATAACCAGAAATTTCAGAGAACAAATTGATAGATATATCTAAAGAATAGACTCAACTAATAACCTTGGAGTGAAAACATGATCATCTATTGGGATCTAATCATGAAAAGCTAAACATATATGAGCTAGACATTTGATCAAACACCTTAAGGATGAATTTCAGCTCTAACAGAGAAAAGCAATTCTGCATGACAACATTCCCAGATGTATCACTTGGGATTAGCAAAAGAAATACACATACTTACATAACCTTGATCCAAATTTCGAAAATGGAACATTCAAAACTTGTACAACAGAATATGTATAAGCATCCACATCATGTTCTGTAGAAGAAATACAAGAAAACAGGCTCTCAAAAACTGCATTCAACATGAAAATACCTCTGGCGCCTGCACTTCTTCGCTGTAGCAAATCTTGCCGATAACACTGTATTGCGTCCGAAACTTCTCAGCCTTTGCTATTCATCGTCATAACTCAAAAACGCTGAGAATTTTTGGTTTATCTATGAAGAAAACTAGTTGATTCAATCACCAAGTGTTCGGCCAGCAGGGGGATAAATATCCCACCTACCCATGTTTCTAGAAGGCCACTTTTTTCACTTAGCCCCCTAGAAAAACTCAAATTACAACTCTGAAAAAAACTATTAAAGCTGAAAATAAAAATTACAATTGACCTCTTCTTTTAATATATTTTCAGAGTAATCATACTCAAAAAATATACCAAAAGGATACACTATGACACTAAAAATTTAAACTAAAACTTTACACAATTTTATTGAATTAACAAAAACATTAAACGTTTCGACGGTTTTCGGCAAAAACCGACAAAGCCTCTCAACCCTTTGACTCATGACACCGTTCGCGACTCCGAGCGCCAGCAAGCTACTTCCGCTCTCGATCCCCTCGAGCCGCCCGAATGCTTGTCCTGGCCTCCCTCTCGCGAACCCGGTCGACACGCCGTCGTAGTCAGCCGTCCGTCCAAGTCTCGCTCCGTTTTTTCATGCACTCTTGAGATCTTCCCAAACTTCACTTGGCCTCCCTGATCCTCTGGCATCAAGCTCCTCGCTCGTCCTTCGATCACCCGCCGTCGACAGTCGGTCAGCATCTCCATCCTGCACAAAATAGACAAGCCAAAACAAGAACGCGATGCACTGTCGAAACCCTCGGCAGCCAAACCTCCACACCAGATCGAAACCCTCGATGCACTCAACCCATTCTCAACCACTCATCTGCTCAGACGCTCATCCTTGTCAATCACTCATCATTTAGACCAAAACCACCCTTGGTTTCTCAATCTCCCCCTTGAAGAGTTCATTGACAACCCCAAAGCAAGGACATGATGAGGATTGCAAGTTCGCACACAAGTGACCATAAAACTCATAAAAGAGCAAAACATGTCACTTGGTAAAAGATCTTCCCGCTTGGGCAAAAAACCTTATGCAAGGCAAAGCAAAAGCTCAAAAGCATCTCGATGCAACATGCAAAGCAAAACATTTCAACATGAAAGCCAACTCCCCCTTAACCAAGCAATCCAAAAACCAAAGCATCATGCAGATCATTTCTCCCCCTTTGACAATGTAGGCATGAAGGAGATAAAAATATGCAAAGAGGGGAAAAAGAGGGTAAAGCAGAGATGTGAGCTTCTGAGACATGATCAGCTGCAATTACACTACAAACAAGCATTTGCCTTGAATATAATCTAAAAGTACTGTATGACAACCTCAAATGAATACCATCTAAACAAAAGGCATGAGCAAGCATTTTTAGGTTTTAACAAATAAAAGCATCACCACTCAGACTAGTATGCTAGACATGTCAAGGCATGAGATGCAAAAGCTAAACAAGCACACACTAGATAAGCGTATCCCACTTCAAGGTGCTTCAGCAAACATGATATGCAATGAATTTCAAATTTTTCATTTTTGTGCCAGGGGTTATTTGCATGTCAACCTTATGCTAACCGACCATGCTAAGCCTAGGTTGAAACCATTAGAAGCTTAAAGCAATGGTCTCAGCAAACACTACAACGTCCCGGTTCTTACCAAAGTGCTATGGTAAGCTGTCCACAACAAAATAGTGCGACAAAGCAAACCCACCTGGATCTTTTCAAAATTCAGCACACAAAAGCATGAATATCATCCATCTTAATTTTCATTTTCATTTTCATGCATTGTCATTTTCATTCAATTTTGATGAAATCAAGTTGCATATTATCATCCATGATAGAAAGGACCTAGCTATCAGGTGTGTAAAAGCTAGCAAAAGCACTCAACTCATTCAAGCTAATTTCTAGACCAAGCAGTGACCATTTTCAAATTTTCACAAATAAAAGCCATGCTCATGTCAATTCTCAGATGAATACATGCCAAGTAGTCAACAATATTAAAGATAATAGTTCAAAGGCATTACAAAGCATGTACTTGTAAAAGAAATTAATCAAATGACAAAATCTCATGCAATGCTACACAGCTCCCCCTCAAAACATGCTTGTATCTCTCAGATGCTCAGTGAGAGGGTGAGTTAAAAACTGTTTTGGGATCCAGCATCTTAAAACTCAAGATCCAGGCAAAGTAGTAGACTGACCATGCATAGGAGATAAGCCATGATAAAAAGTGCGTGGTCTAACAATAAAGCGTGAACCTAGAAATCGATGAGGTCTCCCAACCTGTCGAGCATCAAAACCTCTTACACGTGATTTATCACCATATGAAGCATGGTGTACACAACGAGGGGCAAACTCACTCACAAACCCATGTGGGGCCTCAACATCAGCAAATGAGCGAAAAGCATACTCATGCAAATAAAGTGAATAATAATCATGAAAGTTCAAAGCATGAGCACGACGTTCATCTCTCATGCCACGATAGCAAAAACCAATCAAATACCCTACACGATGACAATAAGTGCAATGAAAAACTTTCTTGGGTGTAGGTTTATAGGTTTATAGCGCGAACCTCATAGTTTTCCTAGGTTTTTGCTTGGAGTCTGTCTTGAGAGAAGAAATGATTATCTTTTTGGGTTCGGTAGGATTTTTGGCTTTTTGAGGTGTGTCTAACTGGGCTCTCTCTTTCTCAAGGGTTATAGGTAGAGTAAACACAGTTTGGCTTGGGGTATTAGAGAAAGTCCTCTCATAACCTAAACCAAGAGCTAACCCTGCCCTGTTAGCACACATTTTTGTTTTGTCCAAAAGAAAATCCATTTTCCCTTTCCCTTCCATGCACTTTTCCACTACGGAGAGAAGGTAGTCATTCTCACATTTCAATTTTTCCGCTTGCTCTCTAGCAAAGCTGAGTTGGTCCTTAAGGGTGATGCAGGTGGGACACGCCGGCTGCGCATCCTTAGAACACTCATCACTCTCCAATCTAGCCTTAAGTTCATTAACATGCCTATCTCTCAAATTGATGCTCTCAACAAGCAAAGGACAGTTCAGGCATTTGTTAATTACCGCAGGACTATACTACACCAACAAAAGCTGCTTTTCAGTTAATTCAAGTTTTTCAACAGTTTGAGCATGTATAAAATGCAGTTGAGCAAGCTCATCCATAATAGTAATACATGACTCACAATTGACAACATCAGACTTAGATTTCAAAATAGCAAGTTCAGTGGAGATAGCTTCAAGTCTGAGTTTTAGTTCTTTACGTTCTTTAGCAGCAAGTTTAAGCAATCTATCCTGAGAATAAATAGCATCATGCAATTCATCATTCTAAACAAGAAGCTGGTCATGGGATAGATATACCTTAGAAGTGTCGAGCTTGTCGCTGCTATCGTTGCCGGGGTACTAGATACACTTGTCTGTCTGTATATGGTGCGCAGGTGACTTCGCAGGTGACAGATGGTTCGTAGCAAGTGAACCTAGGTCAAGCGGGAGGCTTGATGCCACGCGAGCGGGGAGCTCGGTCATGAAGGCCGCGTGGGGTCGAGGTCGGTCCTCGGGTCAAGGTGCGCTAGGAGAAGGCAGAGAGTGCGGAGTGTAGCTCTGGCTGAAGGTACTCCGAGATGAAGTCCTCGGAGGTGAGGCACTTCGAAGGGTACTCTGAATGGAGTGACTTCGGAGTATGGTGGACAAAGTCCTCAACAATGAGGCAAGGTGTTCGAAGTGTGCTCCGAAGGGAGGCACTCGAAGGTATACCCGACGAAGGTCTCAAAAGTCGAGGTCCATCAAAGGCATGGTCCGGGTGAGGTTCGTCGAGGAGTGTGCCCGGGGAGAGACACTGCGACGAAGTGCTCATGGAATGCTTCGTGCGGAGGCCTTGGACGAAGGAGGGACTTCGAAGGGAGGTACTCCAAAGGTGGGGCTTCAGAGTGTGGCTGACTTGAGGTACTTCAGCCATCCATGGCTTCGGTACACAGGCTGACGAAGTTCGAGCTGGGAGTAGCTGAGAAGTCATGGTGGTCCACTCCGGAGGTGATGGCGTCAAGGCTCAAGGGCGTTAACGGCTTTGGCTCAAAACCGTCACTGTATCGAAGGCTGACTTCGGTGAAGCGAAGGACGTCAGGCTCAAGGCTTCTCACCGAAGCTATCGCACCCCTCGCGTGCGAAGGGGGGCTTCAGAAGACTCCAAAACTGCAAAGGTTGACCGTGTCTGCTATGCAAAAGCTGATGCTGTCCCCTCTGCGAAGCTGACAAAAGAAGCCTCCAAATAAAGTAAACTACCAGCTGTACCCCCTTGTTCTGATGAGACAAAACCAGTGTAAACCCTAGGGGTAAAGTAGTCTATTCACAGGGCTGAATAGTGCCTATAAATAGTGGAGACTAGCTAGGTCACATTAACACTTTGAGCAGGCATTTTTGAGCTCCTGTGCTAGCCGCCACACTCTTGTATTCAGATCTGTGAGTTTATTTTGTGTTCCCTGTTCAAGCAATGAAACTTTGATTCTATTTTCATTTATTGTTTGAATTTGTATGCCTACTTTACATTGCCACTACTAGAAAACTCCCCCTGTAGCTACGCCAGAATTAGGGTCTAGACACACTTTATTTCATCTCTATGTCAATATAGACACGCTTTCATAAAGCGTGTTAGAAGCGTCTTCGTACGTACCACGTCAGACCTTGTAGAGATGAATTATTTATGTGTTGCTATGAAAGAAAGAGACAGTATATAATTAAACACACTATTTGCATATCTATAAAGTTAGATACAATTTAGTAGACACATGTATAAAACATCTGTAGTGGTGTAGTTACGTAGTATTGTGACATTTCATTCACGTTAATAAATGTAGATACAATTTATAGATACATATACAAATTATGTCTAATAATATAGATGCGTTTTATAAGGACGCCTTATTGCGCAGTAATAAGTATAGAGACGAATTTGTAGAGCGCGGAACGTGACGTGGCAGTGATGTGGCACGTGATGTGGCAGATGACGTGGAAGATGACATGGCATATGATGTAGCAAATTACGTGGAAGATGATGTGGCGATTGACGTGGCACGTGACATGATGGATGATATGGCAGGTGACACATTTTGTATTAACACCACAATGCGTGTTAACAAATGTAGAAACAATATCATAGATACATTATAATTACGTGTCTACGGATATAGACATGTTTAGTAGTTACATCACATTGTGTATTAAGAATTATAGAGACGGTTTATAGATTCATATATTTTCATGTGTACTAATATATAATGATTTTTTATTTGCATACATAATTGTAATATATATTTATATTTTATTATCAGATAATTTTTTATAAATAAATGATCTATTGGAAATAATTGACCAACAATTATTTGCTTCACCAAAAATATGGACCAATCAGAATACACAAAGACTACATATTGAAGTCAATCATTATTGCATTCCCTTGATCAGTATCAAGCCAATAAGGAAAAGTTGCTAACAATTTCATTTCATTTGACAACTCTGTATAATAACCTTGAATATTTGTAATACATATGCATAAATATTGTAAGAAAGCAATGCACATCGTGGCAAATACAAATTTGGTACATGTATTTGCACGAGATGGCATTATTCATGCAAAAGCTTCTCCAAACTGAACATATGTTTAACTCTTGTTCAACAAAACTTCAGCATTATGTTCACCAGGAGTGTTGGCTCATCATTTCAGTGTGAATCTTTTCCCTGTAAACCACATGGCTTTAGGTTCTTGTACATAGCAAATTTCTCCTTTAGCTCCACTCGAGGACATCACAGATTGTACCATAGAAATAATTGGCACATAATCATCTATGACCCTGAAAATTCTTAATATGTGTTAGTATATAACCCATGCCATAAATCATATGTAGGGGAATGCAAAGTGGAAGTTGAAATGAAGTATCTTTCAGATTTCAACATATTTTAGGGGAAAAGAAACATTGAATTTGCAGGTGTACTAATAGCAGCAACATCAACTGTCTTACCTAGCAAATAACCATAAATTGAACTGGAGCCAATTCAGGACAGGATGAAATGCAGCAAAGAAACTTATACATATGAGTGTTTCAGAGAATGAGTTTATCAAAAAACTGTAGTGAGCCCTAACAAATGAGGGGTGATAAATAAACATAATCTGATGAAGTTATATGGACAAATTTCAATTATTCAAGCACAACAGAGAAAGGAAGCTAATAACATAACATAAGTAACTTGGTGATCAACATGAAATTAAATGGCAGGAAGCCAAGAATGGTAATGAAAAAACTAACCATTGAAACATTAGTCCTCTTGTCCACACCTTTCCATGAACTGTGCCAAGTGCATGGTATACTATATGTAGGTCAATGGCCATAATATGAAACCAAAAAAGTGAGTGTTGATAGCAAAAAATAGCATTAATGGCTAGATTGTCAAAATATCAATTTTGGTGATTTGGGCCGAAAATACACATGTCCATGGTCTGTCCCAAGCCCTAAAGGTCCAAAGTCCATCAAGCTATGGGCTCCGAAAGCCTCGAGCCAGCCCATGGGCTTCGGCCGAGAAGCCTTCGGAGTCCCACACTACCGAAGCTTTGGCCCGAGGAGTAGGCCTTGACGGGCCTGGCCGAAGCCCATGCTATCGAAGCTTCGGCCCGAGGAGCAGGCCTCGACGGGCCTGGCCGAAGCCCACCTCGGCAGAGATAGAGTTGTATGCGTTTTGAGCTCAATCTTTATCTCTATCTAGCCGGATTAATAGCAGATTAGATTAGGAGTTAAACCCCTATAAATAGAGAGGCAAGGCCGGTGTAAGAAGCCCCCAAACTCAAACCAAACCAAAGCCCATGCTTTGATCGTATTTAATTTACCTTTATTTTTCTGTACCTCTTCGTGGGTTTCCCTAGAAGCCCTCCACCGGCCACTAAAGAACAGTGGTAATCCTTGTTACTTCGCTTGTGAAGTATCCATTAATCTACGTAATAGATTGCTATCGCCTTGTTACTTCGCCAGTGAAGTATCCGCTAATCTGCGTAATAGATTGCTACCTTCGCTACTAGTGCAACACTTAGCAAAATTAGGTCCTCACACCAAATTGGTACTTCAAATCATCTCTGTTGCAGGTTCGCACGTTCGGAGCCACTTCGTCGGAGGAGTCTGGAGCTGAGAGATCAGTTTCGGAGGTCCCAGGACACCCTTTGGTAGGACTGCAGCCTCTGACAACAGGCTTCGACAGCATAGTTCATCGCAACAGGCTTCGCCATGATCATACTCTGCACCGGACGAAGTTGCACTCGCGTGTGGCCCTCGCGTCACTATTTCGTAGTTTGCTGTATCAGAGATCGCACGCCGAACCCCGCTGTTTGGAGGTGATCACGGCGTCCAGATCTGTTCGGAGCCCGTCTTCGGCCGGATCAGTCCGAACGCCGAAGCACCCTTCGGCGGAGTACTTCGCGTCGAACAACGAAGGTACACTTCGGTGACCCCTTCGCACCATACTTCGAACCAGGCGGTCTCCGACTGGTTTGCTGATTTTATTCTGTTTAATCTTTTTCTTTCGGCTAATTGGATTATTTTGTGTAATCTGGTTGCCTGGCGACTTCACCCCCTTATCACTATTAAGGGTAGTCGGAACGCGACGTCGGTGCCACGTCACGCTTAGGCTTGTCCCTAAGTATCCGTGCACTTTTGGATCATCGAAATGACCCAAGTGCGGGGGCACGTTTTCGTGTCAACACACTTTCTAGCGACTCCACTGGGGAAGGCTACACCAACATGATGAGTACGTCTACATCGGCCACCGGTACATCTACATCGACTACTACATCTACACCACCGATGGACGCAATAGGAGGCGCGGATATCGACAACCGCAACATATTGTCATCTACACTTGAAGATATCCCCGCAGAAGACCGAGCAGAGATCGAGGCAAAGCTAAAGGCGCTCCAAGACATGATGCATGGGGGCTACGTCAAGACACGCGTAGGCTTCATCAAGCGCGACATCGTCACCCCCGACCTCGCTCAGGTCTTGGTAACACCTGTATCGCCTTGTTTATCTTCTTTAGAAATTGAGCAAAAAATAGCCGCATCAGTAGATCAAGCCGTTAGCGCTCCGCTAGCTAACCGTTTAGATTCGGCAGTCAGCTCCCAAGTAGAGGCAACTCTTAGAAGGTTCGGCTTAACTGAGGCCGTACCCCCAGTTCCCATAGCTATTGCACCTCCAGCAAACCATGTGTATGGTAGAACTAACGATGGCACTGGCACAATCATGTTTCCGGCCTCGTCACCTATGGTCGAGACCAATCATTACACCTACGGTCAAACTAATACTGCATACTACGCACAACCACCTGCACCAATACCCACGCTGCCTGCACCACATGTGCAGGTGCCCGGACACGAACACGTCATACAAATAGCACATAGGGAAGAGGCCCATGGCCGACACACCGATATCCCGCCGCGTGTCGCGCCCCCGCATGAGAGGCGCACGCAAGCAACGTACCAGGATGGCATAGAGGAGCGGGTCCACGCACTATTTAGGGAGTGTGCTGGCTTCGTGGCCAAGGGACAGGTTAGGGTTTACCGTAAACCATACCCCGACCACCTTGATACAGTGCCCTACCCCCGCGGCTATAGAATCCCTGAATTCACTAAATTCGATGGCGAGGGTAGCAAGACTACACTAGAGCACGTTAGTCAATTTTTGGCGTAGTGTGGGGAAGTTAGCGAGATAGATGCTCTAAAGGTTAGACTATTTTCTCTCTCGCTCTCTGGCACTGCTTTCACTTGGTTTTTGGCACTCCCGCTGAAATCCATCCACACGTGGGATGATTTGGAGCGGAAATTCCACGATTATTTTTATACAGGCGAAACAGAACTTAGGCTTTCACACTTGACATCAGTTAAGCAGAAATCTATTGAGAGCACCTCTGAGTACATCAAGCCTTTTAGGGATACTAGAAACCGATGTTTTAGTCTTAATATTTCGGAAAGGGACTTGGCGGAATTAGCTTTTAACAGGTTGCGTTCCAAAATTAAAGAGAGGTTAGATAACCAAAATTTTTTATATGTTAGCAATGTTTTGCAGCAGGCTCTAGTCCAGGAAGGCCGAACCAAAGATAAAAAGTTCATTAAGATGTTTAGCAAACCTAGGGCCGAAATACACATCATGGAATGCTCTGATGAGGAGGAGTCAGAGGAGGAGGATTCTGCCGACATGTACGCAGCCGAATGGGTTTGGAACACTAAAAATAAACCTATCACTTGCTCTGAGTTACGACCATCCCCCACAAAGAATAGACTTAGCGAGGTCAAGTGCTCGTTTGATATAACTAAATATGATAAAATATTTGATTTTCTCTTAAAAAGTCAGCTTCTCAGGTTACCTAAGGGTCAAGTCATCCCACCTGCCGATGAGTTAAAGAAGCATCTGTTGGGGGAAATTACTTCATTTCCGCGACTTAAAGGTTGACCCTCCGAAGGCTCTAAGGAAGTCCCGAAGATGGTCGACTAATGCTCGAAGATACGTCAGCGTGGTCGAAGGGTGCCACGATGCGAAGTCTCGGAGGACCCTTCGAAAGGAGAAAGGAAGCTTCGAAGCAGGACGACGTGACTGATTGGATGCCCAGCTTATCCATCTACCCTGCAGCACTTTACCACGTATAACCTCGTTTATAATACTGAGGGTCATTTGTAATATAAGGGTAAATAGGTCTATTCCTTTAGCTTTTCTCCCTATAAATACCCCCCTTTGTACCTTGTAAGAAGGATCCAGAATCAGTGGTTCAAACATATACATTCGGACCTCTTGAGTTGTTATCCTTTACGGAGGCTCAAGTTTGTCCTAAAAGCACAAACCTCTTGTTGTTTGTTCTTAACTACTAAGAACCTGTTGGTGTAACTTTTACGCCAACAGTTGGCGCCGTCCGTGGGGATCCAAGTTCTAAAAGCTTGTTCTCTACCGCTGACTGCACTCTGAAGAAAACTTACGGGGGGAGCCTCGGAATCCTGAGATTCCGCGCACCCTTCAGTTAAGGGCTTCTTAGTGCAGCCCAAAGGCCTTCCCTTGACCCCCTCGAGTCGTTCGAAGCCTTCCATTTCCAAGACACCTCATCGACTAACCATGCCTCCGAAGCGTGGTCAGGCAGCAGGTCCCCTTCGAAGGTCCCCTCGGACCAACGGAGCCGGACCCTCGGCTAATCCGACGGGTCCTGCCGGAACCGATGGGCGTCGAGCGCCCCGAGGCCCTCTACCTCCCCCTACAATGCTTCAGACCGACTACGCAGCAAGCCGAGACCCTGAAGTTCCCTCCGACGAAGACGAAGGCCCTCCCGAGACCGAGGCTACACAGCTAGCCAGGCTTCAGGAGGAGGTGTCCAGATGGAGGCAGGAAGCCGCCGACAGACTCCGCACTCAAGCTTCCACTGAAACTCCAAGAGGGCCTCCAGACGATGGAGGCCACAACCCCCCAGAAGTTATACAAGTCCAGGAAGAGGCCGAGAATGCGTCCTTCGACAACGAGTCTCCATTGCACCCTGATCTGCAGAGAGTGCCCTTCGACCCCAAGTTCAAGGCCTCGAAGCTGCACAAGTACTCCGGGGGATCGGACCCCGGGGAGTTCGCCCGCTCGTACGCCCTAGCTATAGAAGCAAGCGGAGGGGTACGAAGCACCATGGCAAAATGCTTCCCACTTGCTCTCGAAGGTGTGGCACTCCGGTGGTTCTGGTCCCTAAAACCAGGATCGATCAAGTCATGGGAGCTACTCAAAAAGAAGTTCGTGAGCAACTTCCAAGGCACTTTCGTGGCCCCAATGTCTACGGGAAGTTTGTTCCAAGTAAAGCAGCGGGAAGGAGAAACCCTCCGAGAATACTTTACACGCTTCGCCCACACCAAGTCACAGATCAAGGGCCTTACTACCTCTTCGGTAGTCGATGCCGCCCGAGAGGGGGTGCTAAACCCTGACCTCCTCAGCAAACTCCATCGCAAGCCGGTAACATCCATAGCACAGCTCATGGCATACTTCGAGCAATATGCCAAGGCAGAGGAAGGATGCCTTCGGCGAGCTGAAGCAGCGCTACCCGCCCTCCGGGAAGTCAAAAGGGAGCCGGAGGCCACCGCTCCGCCACAACCCCCACAAGACAGCCGCCCTAGCGATTATAGGCGAGGAAAAAAGCATTTCCGTTCGGAAGTGCTAAATATTGCACCTTCAGCTTCGAAGGCACCGACCAGTTTTCAGCAAGTAAAAAATTTTAAGGCTGGGCCGTCAGCACCTCAAGAAAGGGTGCCTGGAAGGCGCCAGAGTCATTTTTGCTGCGTACATGGCGATAATAGAAGCCATGACACGAAGGACTGCAAGACGATATTAGCCCTTCGGGGTGAATACATTGACCGAAATACCAGGAGGGGTACTTCGGACCGGGCTCCACCCGCGGCACGATCGGAGCCTGTCCAAACTGTGGCCCGAGCCGGTGCCCTCGAAACCCTATACGGCTACCGGTGGCCAGTATTATGCCACCACCAAGGCACGAAGATCCGCAAGTCCGCGGCAAAAGAGTGGTCCTACCCATTTCCGGTGGGGGGACCCTCGGCAGCATGTCCAAGAGGCAGCGCCGAGAGTACGTCCGAGAAGTTGGACACATTGGGACTTCAAGTTCCGCTGAAGGGATGCCAGAATGGTCCCGTGTACCCATCTCATTCACGGCCAGCGATGCAGTAGGGGTGAAGTTTCCCCATGCTGACCATTAGTCATCTCTGCTGATATAGCAGGGGCTGATGTTCGAAGGATCCTGGTGGACGGTGGAAGCTCCGCAGATATACTCTTCGTTCAAGCCTTCGACCAGATGTGCATACCCCGGAAGCATTTACTCCCTGCAGCCCGGCCACTTCAAGGGTTCTCAGGACCGCCTCTCGACGCCCTCGGCCAAATAGGCCTCGAGGTTGCCTTCGGAGAGGGGCCGCTGGCCCGAGTAGAGGAGGTGATTTTCGACGTAGTAGATGCCCCCTACGCCTACAATGCTATCTTCGGACGAGGGATGTTAAACCAATTCGGGGCTATAGCTCATCACAACTACCTTTGTCTCAAAATGCCCACACAAGGTGGAGTGCTCACTATTTCAGGAGACCAAGCTGTAGCCAGAAGGACAGAATATGGCCACGGGCAGCCATTGGACCCTCGACAAGTGCACAATGTGGCGGAGAGCGCCGAAGAAGTACCGGAGGCCTTGAGCCCCTCGAAGGGACCCTCGCTCAAACCAAGCCCGGAGGGCAACGTCGAGACAAGGATAATCTCGGAAGACGGCAAAGAATACCCAATAAAATTCGGCAAGGGGCTATCTCCGGAGATAACCGCCTCATTAGAAGAAGTCGTCAAGAAGAATTTAGACATGTTTGCTTGGACCGACGAAGATATCACGGGGGTCGACCGAAGCATCATCGAGCACAGTCTGCTCGTCAACCCGAAGGCCAAGCCGGTGCGCCAGGGGCTCCGGAAGCTATCAACAGAAAGAGCAAATTTAGCCAAGGCCGAAGTGGAAAAATTGTTAAAAGCTGGCATTATCAGGGAAGTGGCCCATACCGAGTGGTTAGCCAACCCTGTTTTTGTAAGGAAGAAGGATTCCAGCAAATGGCGCATGTGTATTGACTTCACATCACTAAATAAAGCATGCCCGCGAGACCCCTACCCAATGCCCCGAATAGATCAATTAATAGACTCCACAGCCGGCTCCGAACTATTAAGCTTCCTCGATGCATACTCCGGGTACCATCAAGTATGGCTAAAGAAAGAAGACGAGGTCAAGACAAGTTTCATAACTCCTTCAGGAGTATTCTGCTATGTAAGAATGCCGTTTGGTTTACGGAATGCTGGAGCCACATTTTCTCGTTTAATAGCTAAAGCTTTAGGCCATCAGATAGGCCGCAATGTCGAAGCCTACATGGACGATATTGTAATAAAAAGTGCTCAGAAGCAACAGCATAGCATAGACTTACACGAAACTTTTGAGAGCCTCCGAGCATGTGGAGTACGCCTCAATCCCGAAAAATGTATATTCGGGGCACAAGCAGGGAAGCTGTTAGGGTACTTAGTTTCGAGCAGGGGGATCGAAGCCAGTCCCACACAAATAAGTGCACTACAAAGAATGGCCCCACCTGAAAATTTGAAGCAAGTACAAAAGCTAGCAGGAAGGCTAGCAGCACTCAGCAGGTTCCTATCCAGATCGGCGGAGCGAAGTCTCCCAATTTTCAAGGCACTCAAAAGCTCCGAAAGCTTCAGCTGGACGCCGGACTGCCAAAAGAGCTTCGAAGAGATAAAAGCCTACCTTGGAACATTATCAACCTTAACTGTTCCTCTTCCAGGGGAAACATTGCTTTTATACCTTGCAGCGACAGGGTCAGCAGTAAGCGCAGTACTAGTCCGAGAAATCGAGCTCAAGGACAAACTGGTACAAAACCCAGTTTATTTTGTCTCGGAAGCATTATCAGGAGCCAAGATCAGATACTCCGAGCTTGAAAAGTTTGCTTATGCTTTGGTAATGGCCTCACGAAAGCTAAGGCATTATTTCTTGGCGCATAACCTTATTGTCCCCACATCGTATCCCCTTGGAGATATGCTTCGAAACAAAGATTCCACAGGCAGGGTTGGAAAGTGGGCAGTCGAGTTATCACCCTTCGAAATCTCCTTCACAGCAAGGACGGCCGTTAAATCTCAAATTATAGCAGATTTCGTAGCAGAGTGGACTCCATCTGCAGTATGGACTCCGGAAGAACCCTCCGACGGTTTCTGGACAATATTCTCCGACGGGGCCTATCAAGCATCAGGTGCCGGAGCAGGGGCAGTAATCTTTTCACCGTCAGGACAAAAGGCAATGTACTCTGCAAGGCTTAACTTTCGAACCACTAATAACGTCGCCGAGTATGAAGGAATCTTGCTAGGCCTCCGAAAGGCTAAGGCACTCGGAGCTACAAGGATAATGATCAAGACAGATTCCCAAGTCGTCGCGGGGCATATTGATAAAAGCTTCCAAGCAAAAAACCCACATCTCGCGCAATACCTTCAAGAAATCCGCAAGGCAGAAGCAGTATTCAAAGGGTTTACAGTTCGAAGTATACCACGGACAGAAAATCAACTTGCAGATATTCTTGCGAAGGCCGCGGCAGGAGCAGTAGACCTCCCGGAGGGCGCTTTCTATGAAGAATTAGAGCAGCCAGCAGCTGACCAAGTACCCTCGTCAGAAGTAATGTGTATTGAAGCTGCGGATTGGCGAACTCCAATAATAACTATGTTGCAGGGCAACAACGACCCTCCGGAAGGCCAAGAAGCTCGAAGAGTGCAAACAAGAGCTCGCAATTACAAACTTATTGGAGAAGTACTATATAAAGCCGGGGTATGCTCACCACTACTTCGATGCATCTCTCAACCTGAAGGACAAGACATACTTCGAGGCATCCACGAGGGGATGTGCGGAAGTCATCTAGCTCCCAGAGCACTAGCAGGCAAGACACTCCGGCAAGGTTTTTACTGGCCGACGATCGTCAGAGACGCCGAAGACCTAGTTCGGACGTGCCAAGGCTGCCAATGGATGGGCCGAAGGAGCCATCGCCCGCCAGCTCAACTCCAAGTTATTGCCCCAGTATGGCCGATGGCTAGATGGGGCATGGACCTCATAGGCCCTTTCCCACCAGCAAAAGGCGGATTGAAATTTGCGGTCGTAGCAATAGAATACTTCTCAAAATGGGTGGAAGCAGAGCCGTTAACAGCCATCACATCAAAGAATGTGCAAAGGTTCTTCTGGCAGAATATTATATGCAGGTTCGGAGTCCCCAGAGAATTAACGGTGGATAATGGGACCCAGTTCGAAGCTGATACCTTCCAAACATTCTGTGAAGAACTGGGCATTAAGCTATGCTTCGCAGCAGTGCGCCATCCGCAATCCAACGGAGCCGTTGAGCGAGCCAACGGGAATATCCTCTCCGGGTTAAATCGCCGAATCGTCGGATTGGCCAAGGGCCTATGGGTCGTAGAGCTACCCAAAATTCTATGGTCTATCCGAACCACGCAAACTAGATCAACCGGCTTCACGCCATTCAGGTTGCTCTTCGGAGACGAAGCCATGACCCCTACGGAGCTCAAAGGGGAGTCACTTCGCGTAATTCAACACGAAGACGAAAATGATCGGAGTGCTTCAATAGACTTGTCGGAAGAAACAAGGCTTCGAGCTGTCGCCAACCTGACGAAGTACCAAGGGCACACAAAGACATGGTATGACCCGAAAGTAAAATTAACTGAGTTAAAACCAGGTCATCTAGTATTACGAAATGTAATAGCTCCGGGGAAGCTAGGAAACAAATGGGAAGGACCATATGTTATCTTACGCTCAGGTCGCCCCGGCTCGTTTAAATTAGCTAATTTAGAAGGAGAAGAGTTGAAACATGCGTGGCATGCGGAGCACCTTAAGAGATATTATGCTTAAGGCTTCCTTGTAATCACTTGTAACACTCCTTTTATAAATAAAGCTAAGGGGTTGAGATTTGTTTTGCCCTTCGAACATCTAACCCTCCGGATGGACGCATTCGGAGGTCGGTGATGCTAGTAGAGCCAAGCATTTTTCGGAAAAACCCAAGGGGCTTGCTACGAACCATTGGTTCGGTGGCTCCGCCAACCTACGGATTCCAGGCTCCGGCTTGTTAGGATCCGTAGAAGAGTCTAAGGACTTTAAACAAAACAGAATTTCAAGCCTCCGGGTGCGAAGTATCTGTAAAAGAGCCGAAGGTGGCCAACCTACGGATTCCAGGCTCCGGCTTGTTAGGATCCGTAGAAGAGTCTAAGGACTTTAAACAAAACAGAATTTCAAGCCTCCGGGTGCGAAGTATCTGTAAAAGAGCCGAAGGTGGCCAACCTACGGATTCCAGGCTCCGGCTTGTTAGGATCCGTAGAAGAGTCTAAGGACTTTAAACAAAACAGAATTTCAAGCCTCCGGGTGCGAAGTATCTGTAAAAGAGCCGAAGGTGGCCAACCTACGGATTCCAGGCTCCGGCTTGTTAGGATCCGTAGAAGAGTCTAAGGACTTTAAACAAACAGAATTTCAAGCCTCCGGGTGCGAAGTATCTGTAAAAGAGCCGAAGGTGGCCAACCTACGGATTCCAGGCTCCGGCTTGTTAGGATCCGTAGAAGAGTCTAAGGACTTTAAACAAAACAGAATTTCAAGCCTCCGGGTGCGAAGTATCTGTAAAAGAGCCGAAGGTGGCCAACCTACGGATTCCAGGCTCCGGCTTGTTAGGATCCGTAGAAGAGTCTAAGGACTTTAAACAAAACAGAATCTCAAGCCTCCGGGTGCGAAGTATCTGTAAAAGAGCCGGAGGTGGCCAACCTACGGATTCCAGGCTCCGGCTTGTTAGGATCCGTAGAAGAGTCTAATGACTTTAAACAAAACAGAATTTCAAGCCTCCGGGTGCGAAGTATCTGTAAAAGAGCCGAAGGTGGCCAACCTACGGATTCCAGGCTCCGGCTTGTTAGGATCCGTAGAAGAGTCTAAGGACTTTAAACAAAACAGAATCTCAAGCCTCCGGGTGCGAAGTATCTGTAAAGAGCCGGAGGTGGCCAACCTACGGATTCCAGGCTCCGGCTTGTTAGGATCCGTAGAAGAGTTTAAGGACTTTAAACAAAACTCAAGTTTCTAAACTATCGATGGTACATATACCAAAATTCGAAGCATACAGGTGCTCAAGCAATCATTGTGCCTACCGAACCATTATATAAGATAAAAGTTTCGCCACCCACAAGAGGGGTAGGAGGATAGGAGCCACACAGCATGCTGTCGAAGCATTCCGCATTAAAATATTATATTCATACATCAGGAAAAACTGCTATCTAGACCCAAATAAAAACGGAGGCCCTTTCGACCCCTACGGCTACTTTGCCCTTCGGAGCTCGAAGTCTTTTTAGGCCGGGAACTTCTCTTTTCTTCGAGGCTCGCAGCTTCTTCTGCTCCTCTTGAAGTTCGGCCCACGTCAAGAGCCTTTCGGAGCCAGCCTCGGCAAGGTTTCCAGCCTGGTACTCCGAATCGGACCAATCAACAGGCTCGGAGGACGAAGACCCCCCTTCCTGCTCTTCCTCTTTAATGTAAGACAAAACATCCCTTCGTACTTCAAGGGTAACTCCCCCCCGTCTCCGCGAGGAACAGAAAAGCGAGAGCGGCGATAAGGCCTCAAACTCTCAAGAACTGCCCACTCCTTTCGAAGCTCGGCAGTAGTTTCCAAAAGTACGAAGTCAGGGCTCGAAGGGCATGACAGAACCTAAAAAAGAGAAGAACACCCAAGACAAGTACTGTTTATAACCTTCTCATTAATTAAACAAAGTTTACAAGACCACAGGTACACAACAGCCCTAAGCAGCTAGACCTGCGGGTCGGTTGGCGGAGCTGGGACCGAAGGCGCTGGCGAAGTCGGGAGTGGTGGCTTCGTCTGAGCCTGCTTTTGCCGACGGGCCTCGTCGATCCAAG